>JAVTVY010038900.1:0-172223 GCA_036873755.1 Hanleya hanleyi
AAGTAGCAGATTTATGTTTAATGCCGAGTTTCACCCAAAAAGGTCCATTATCTTGGAAATTACACAAGAATAACCTCTAGTCCAAACTATAGCTAAGCACTGTTGACCCATATAATCTTGTCAGAATAAAATCCTATTCCTACGAAGTAGGCTACAGATCGCAAATTGTCCGGTAATGAGTCAGTCAGTCAGTCAGTCCATCCGAATCCTTTCGTCGGCAAAATAAGGAGAACCGTTGACATTAGAACCTTGATTTTTGGCATGAACGTGCATTAGGGCATTGTTACGAGCAAGTTCTGAGCTGACCGAATTCTGATGAAAATTTGACTTATAATTCTTTTTTTATCATTTATTGATGGCTCAGCGAGTGCACCGTCATGCCCATCGGGAACCCTTGGCTGTATGTTTCACTGTGACTTTTGAAGGTTCCCTGATACGCCATATCACGACACACCGGTTCTGGTAAAATCAGCGAAGTTAAGCGACTTTGAGCCTGGTCAAGACATTGTGTAAACGGGGCCCATTTAACCGATGGATAAATGAGTGAATTTAGTCTAATAGATGAAGGTCCCAAGCTGAAAGCGCAAGCTGATGCAATAAGCATAGTAATGAAACGTACATTTACCTTCTGTCATAGGTCTGTTAAATTTACCACTGTGCTATCCGACATCCGCGCATTAAAGACGTCCGGGCTATAGCACTATCACTATTATCAGAAGTTCATGATGGACTGCTATTGCACAAGCACCATAACACACGA
The DNA here is from genome assembly GCA_036873755.1 of Hanleya hanleyi. Taxonomy (NCBI): domain Eukaryota; kingdom Metazoa; phylum Mollusca; class Polyplacophora; order Lepidopleurida; family Hanleyidae; genus Hanleya; species Hanleya hanleyi. Next base: position 761 of record JAVTVY010038900.1, read on the forward strand.
TCGTGACAGAGGCTGTACGGAATAACCAGTGACCTATTTACCGCACTGTATTTCTCGGAAATACCAAATGTCCTCGAAATAGCACAAGCTTTCTATTTTTGAAGGCGAAACTAACCGATCGACACACACAACACACTTCTGGATCACAAACCATTTTTTCCGCTCATCAATGATCCGCGAAACTCAAGTCCGAATTACAATCTCAGACCGAGAAACCCTAATCGTACATGTCTATTTACATTGCAATATCATTGCAGGTCGGAACAATAATATTATAACCATATATATGTTAGATTAAACGATTAAATTTGATTGACTTACACTTGATTTAATACCGGCTTTGATTATAGAATTAATTGAATATGTGGAATTTAAAATGTGCTGGACGGTAGTCATGAATCTCAATGCCCCAATGCAGATTGAGTCGTATTTGTGGTGCACTAAAAAGGGGGCAAAACGATGAATTTATTTATACCTCACTGCATGTACAAGGAAACATTAAAATACAGACAAAATACAATTCACAAGTGCACACTTGTGAACTCTTATCAGAGTTATGAGATACAACATCATCAATATTACGTTTTATATGTTAACTGATATACAATACGTTCTAGAATAGCAAAACAAATTTAGCTCTTTTGACACTGCACAATGTCCCTGTCTGACATGGCGGACATGTCATCACCCAAGAGTGCAAACATTTCAAAGCAGGCATCGTATTTTATTTCATCATAAGCGGGACGTTCTATTATTACATGTACCCCATGAATGGAATTTTGGCATATTGGACATATTCTTTCTACGATTTCCAAATTCTCACACCAACACGTTTCCTATCTTATTTGAGCGACCCCAAGTCTAAACATCGATATAGAACTTCTTTGCTTCTTTGACATAACCTTTTTCACACAGAGTTCCACCTGGAACGCCGATTTGAGATTTTTGTATGATCTAAGTTTACTAGTATCTTTACTTTACGAGTATATGTTTTCAAACTTGGAAAAAACTTATTACCCTCATACTTAAATGCTAAGTTTTACAGCCGGGTCTCGCCTTATTATAGTCCATTTGAATATTTCCCAGTTGACACTTGGGTAAGTCATAAACGTACATCTGACCCACTGACCCATGATCACTTTCCACCGTCTTACATAAGGGTCCCAGTCCATACCCCGTTCACACCAGCGTTGGGGGAATATCTACCTAACTCAAGAAAAAATTTAGTTAGGTTCGATGTTGGACGGAATATATTTGAGAGGATTCGGAATGTCCCCATATGGCTGCACCGTAAAGTAATCACGGGCACAACTATACTATCATACAACTTAGTAAAACATGATAATATAGCCCACCAAAACGTTTACACTTAGATTAGCTATGACCAGGAGTTCGGTGTGCGTCGGAGTCCTAATGCCCACCCTACTTCGTAGGTCCTGTGACGTTAGTCACACTGCCATGTATTATTATATTTTCTCAAATATCCTTCTATAGTTTCCCTTTTCACTTTCAATCACAGAGTATGGTTAATTTTTTAAAATTAAATTTCATTATTTTCATGTACACATATCATAAATTCATGCAACCATGAAAATTCAAAATTACATATATACATATATGATATAGTGCTATGCTCAATGATGAGAAATTCAGTTTGACAGTCATATATATATGTCTTACTACTACTTCACCCAGATTTATTCCTCAGTGCAGAAGTACAAAACTAATGGCTGTTTCAACGTACGAGGGAACAGGATTTTCCACAATATGCCAGAGCCATTTTTTCTCAGAACAATGAAATTCCGCACATCATCTGAACATTAATTGTGCATTTTCATCCCGAAATTTCATAAAACTCAAACTGAAACGTGGATTACTTGCACCAAAATGAATTTCACCCGGGCCATTTTGCATGTTAATCATGATGTACATGTAATTAGCGGCCAGTCCAATGTTACAACACTGCAAGCCCAACGGCATTGAAGTACAACATTTGAGGTACATGTATTGGAGATTTTCTTTCATTATGAATAGATTTCCTTGAAAGTTTGGAATAAAAATTCACAAATTACATATAGATACTCTGAGGAATTTCCCTGCTCTGAGCAAAATTGGCTCCGATTATATTGACGAAAATCTGATTCCCTCATACTGTGAAACAGAGAGTAGGCTTACATGTATCTATCATGTTTATGCATGCTGGTATGCTAACAGATCTATATCCCAATTAACAATAGCTGATCCAATTATCAGTAATTTGGGTGTATCACACCAGTGATGTTAATTATCCACTGGAACAGTACATCGTAGCAGACAATGTTCATATAAAGTTCTGAGCTTGGGTGAGCAGTCTCTCGTGTTAATCTGCGAGCGCTGGACTTTATTTTGCGGGAGTAGAGCGAGTGATGAGTCTCTCCAATATAACTCCCCATTGCATTTCCAGCTTCCAGGAGAATGATCAAAAGTTTGTCTGGAGAAAAATTTGGGAGCGTGATCCTTAAAACCCTGAGACTGGGTGAGGGAGGAGAGGAGTTGTTTTAATACATTTCTCAAAGTGACTATAGTTTGCTTCTCCAGCTACTTTCTAGTATCACATTATTGTTTTCATACCATAGAAATAAAAATACTTACCAAAAGAACATTGGAAAAAATATTTAAAATTCACAATGACACTGAAATATTCCATAACAAATTCCATGCTCTGAGGTAAACAAAGAGAGATGTTTCCTTGAGGGTTTTGGAGGAAGAATTGTTTTTTATTATTATTACAAATGTCAATCATTTGCAAGTACCGTATTTATTTCTAACTGAAAATCAGAAATATTAAGGCAAGCAGGACAGAAGAAAAATTTAATTCTTTCTATAATTTTCCTTCTACATGTACCATAGAGCGTCTGAGCCGTAATATTGTGCTGCTATGGGAATTCTGTAGGTGGAAAATTGCTATAACTATTTTGATCACCAAGAATCCCATATATGCCAAATCTATTTCATGAAGAAACTCACAGGTCTGATGTGCATAAAATAACCATAGTTTGCTTATCCATCTACTTTCTAGTATCACATAATTTATGTTTTCAGGCCATAAAAATACTTACCAAAAGAATATTGGAAAAATTTATTAAAATTTGCAAAATGCCAATGACACTAAAATATTCCATAACAAATTCCATGCTCTCTGGTAAAGAGAGATCTGTTTACTCGTGGGTTTTGAAGGAGGAATTGTTTTTTAATTATTATTACAAATGTTAATCGTTTGCAGGTATTTATTTCTTCAACAAAATTGAAAATAAGAAATATCATGGCACGCAGGACAGAAAACAAATTTAATTCCTTCTAATTAGTTTCTTTCTACCACAATGTAATTGAAATTATATCCTATCTGCTCCCCATTTGTATGTCGCTTACATATACGATTGGGAAGCATTGATACTTATTAAGATTGTTTCTACCAATTCCATAGAGATGGAAGGTTGTGCTGCTATTAGAAAATTGCTACAACTATTTTGATCACCATGAATCCCATAGATGCCAAATCTATTTCATGAAGAAACTCACCTGCTGTGCATAAAATAACAATCGCAAATGTTGTGAAAACTCGGCGTAATCCACTGAAGTAACACATTCCATCGAAATCAATGATGAACACAGTTGGTGGCGAGACGGGCAGCGGTCTCCGTGGATTACCCATCGAGACACGATTTCTCCCGCTAAACTTTCTTATTCTTATTCAATAGTAAGGTTAGCATCCCCTAAAGAAAGATGATGGAGTAAACGACAAAGGAAGTACTTTCAAACATTGTCTGTAAACAACTCAATCCGCATCAAATATAGATGCGATTTAGGATAGGTTAAAAGTTTCAGTGCCAAACCATTGACGTATTTCTGTGATTCAACCGCGTGTCCCAGTTTCGACTGGACGGGGGAGGGATTTCCACTTGTTGCGGCAGTTGTATCAACAGAAATTACCCCCTCTGGTAAAGTTTGTCAGCCCTGATTCTTCACATTATTAGTATGTTTTTAGCTGGATTTTGGGGGGTTTATTCTAGGGGAAAATATACATTGAAAACAAAAAAGCGTTGAATATATCAATGTTTTACACGATTTATAAATACGATATACTTCATTTAGTTTATTCATTGGAGTATAAACTGTAAATAGAAGAGCTTTAGCAGCTGAAAATGACATCAGAGAACCAAACCAATCACCACAGTTTGCAAATCGTAACCCTTCCACGCAAGACAGGAAATTGGAAACAACATGGTAAGAGGTTTGTTTTCTGGTAAAATGTCCGAATATATTTTGAGTTACGGGTTAGCCGAGATGAAGAACATCAATTACACTCACTCAAGTAATAATTTGTATTGTTTCCCACGAATTTAGGCCGGGGATGCATGGCCCACGAAAGATGCAGTAAGCAGATATTGTCGTTCTGCATCGTCATTATCTCCAATTGTGGAGAGTCCAATTTTCGTGTTTTGTCATACTTGGCAGACCACGATCCTAATTTATGTGCTCTGTCGGGTACGTGTCATTTCTTACCCAAACCACTTCGTACCCAGGCCGTTTCGTACCCTAACCTATTCGTACCGTATACAATACAACATTTTTAGACGAAAGTGTATTTGTTGACATGGTACGGGTGTCCGATCTATTATCGTGTGTTTTTGACGGTTTATTTGGAATATATAAAAAAGTACTTCTTGAAATGACATGAAAACTGACCCAATGATTGCTGAGCTCGTCGGCTATCTTCCGTTATGAATTCCGTCCATGACGTCACTTCCTTTTGCACTTGCGAGAGCTATTTTTAACTAGACTTTTCAGCTCAGTTCCCGCCGCAGGCAGTACCAGTTATCGGACACCCATCGTGAACAATAATTTGACGTTGAAGTACAATGTATTTTCAAGTTTTGTGCATGACAATCGTTAGTTGGAGTTTTGTCGTTTAACCCTTTCACTGTTTAACCTGGGTTCTCCTGCCATGTCGCGGCCTTTACAAGAATACTGTACACTTAGACGTGTCGTCCATGCTTTGAAGTCAAAATAATAGGAAATGCCATTTGCGGATGCGCCAGTAACGACGAAATTACCTTCTGTTTCATCAGCGTGTCTGTCAATGCATAGAATTACGCCCGCCGACGTAACGTCACTGTCACAGAACGACTGCGAACTTGGACGTACACTGCACGTCATGAACACAATGAGGAGATAAAGCAGTGACGTGCACTGCACGTCATCAACAGTGAATAGGTTAAGATGATATGATCATTGTTCAATTTCTATACGTATTTACTTGAGAGCGAGATCGGGAAGACAAGGTGGTAGATCGAATTTCGCACCCCGCCACAACACGAGAAATTTAGAATTTTGATGAAAACAAAAATGTTAGATTTAAATTTTTCGACTTTCATGGCTACCTATAATTCTATATTTTGCATAACAATTAGAACTGATATCCCCTTTCTTCTGACATATTATTGCCTTGTCATCACGAGCACAACACGTGCGCTCGAGATGCGTGTCCGATAACTGTCCTGTCTGATAACTGTTCCAACACCCGTAGTTCAATCTTGAACGTCGCCCGACAGGGCTTACTCCGTTCAACGCAGCATATCACATAGCGATGGAGCAGATTCCCCACAGATGCCATGGGGGTGCTGTAGATTCGATTTTCTCTGAGTTCGTCCGGCATTTAGCTCTGCTTTGGCTAGATAAACATCTTACCTTAGACGACCAACATCAGTGAAATCCAAACGACGGTAGACTGCGCGTGCAAAAAACGTTCCAAATTTACACACGGTTACATGTTTTCAAAAAGTGGTATCGTACACGAAAACGGTCTGAATTGAATTCGCCCAAAAGAATAAACTCCAGCGGACAAGAAACTGCAATGGAAATATGGACAGAAATATATATATAATTTCTCTTCCCACTCTCTCACCAAAAAAAGAAGTGATGTTAATGAGCAAACGCTGAGCATTCACAGATTTAACAATATCATATCAATTAAACATTTATTCACATACTGTCAGAGCACAGTTATTCTCATAAAGGAGGGCAATATTCTGGAATCAAAACAAGTGATATTTTATGTGAGCTCAATTCATATCATTTGCTTTTATTTCCATCGCGGTTTCTTGGCCGCTGGAATCTATTCTTTTGGGCGAATTCAATTCAGTCTGTTTCCGTGCACGATACCACTTTTTGAAAACATGTAACCACACGTAAATTTGAAACGTTTTTGCACGCGCAGTCTACCGTCTATTGGATTTCACTGATGTTGGTCGTCTAAGGTAAGATTTGTCTTTATTTCGCAAAGATTTTCTGAAGTTAATGTCGTAGAATATTTGTAAGATGTTTATCTAGCCACAGCAGAGCTAAATGCCGGACGAACTCTGAGAAAATCGAATCTACAGCGCCCCCATTGCATCTGTGAGGAATCTGCGCCATTGCTTCGTCATTTGCTGCGTTGAACAGAGTAAGCCCAGTCGAGCGACGTTCAAGATTGAACTATTGACATGGTAACTGAATAAACAGATTAAAAAAATATACTGTTCGGGATGAAATTCCAACTAGAAATAATTTGTTTATATGACCGATAATACGGGAGAGTCGTCCAGTGACGACTTTGGTTCGTCTGCCCGGGAAGTGAACACTTTGATGTTCACGGAAAGATACACCGAAATCAGATCTAAGATTTGTAAGCTGATTAGAAGTTCTTGACAGTGATCAGATCAATGAGATAAGGAAGGAGAAGGGGAACGTTACGTGTATGTTATTTATATTCTAGAATATGTAGCCTTATGAGATGCCAAGCGGAAGTCTTGGCATCTTATCGCGGTATCGGTAGTTAAAAGTGAAAAAAAAAAGAATGAACGTTCACAAAAATACTTACTTTCAAACCTCTTACACTCCCCTGAATATGTGCTTTCCATTCTATGATCACCTAACTGTGAGTGGATGGTGTCAGTGGTGGGTTTATATGCCTTGTACAAAGCACAAGAACGGAAACATTTTATCCACAATTTCTACGGCCTCGTCAATTTTCAATCGCTGCCATGTTTGTGTGCTGCGCATGTGTCGAACAAACCAACATCCGTTTCCAAAAGCACATGGCTACACTAGCTCCGGGGTTGCCTTTTTCTTTTACTATGTGAGAACAACACTACGGCTGCAAACCAATCACCAGATTGAGTTGTTGGGAAAGTGCCGGACGAGCAACATTTGCCGAACCCGTTAACCATAACCAGTAAAATAATTGTATTCTATGTCCACTTACCTTTCATAAAACACCTTGTTTAATAGTGACTTTCGACGTTTAGCTTTGCAAGACATCTAAACTCGGATGAGGGGGTAAAACTTTCCATATCGCCGAATGCCGATTTCGCGCCACAACACCGCGCGCCAAACACTACAAGCACAGGGGCGATATGGACAGTTTTACCCCCCTCCTCCGAGTTTAGACTTTTTGCAAAGCTAAAAATGGACAGTTACTCATAAACAAGGTGTTTGATGGAAGGTAAGTGGACATAGAATCAAATTATTTTATTGGTTATAGTCAATTGGCTCGGCAAATATTGCCCGTACGGCACTTTCCCAACAACTCAATCTGTTGATTGGTTTGCAGCCGTAGCATTGTTCTCACGTAGTAAAGAACAAGGCTACACCGGAGCTAATGGCTACACATGATGATCGGCCTGGTTTAACAAGCTATGTGCTTTTGGAAACGGTTGTTTTGTTCGACACAAAGACCGCTTTAGCAACACTATACCAATGATTACTTTTACTACCTATGCCTTCTGGCTTGCGCTCTATGATGCCAGCAATAAGTAATACTTGTCATCACGGCCCTTGTTATTAACGCACCCGCCTTCGCATTTGCAGAGGGTCGTGTATCGGACATCGGCACAGTTGCATTTGCATCTTCCTGTGCATGCCTTGAGTCAGCCACAGTTCATGAGAATGGCATATGCCATAGAAGTGTCGCTGAGAGTGGTCCATAGCGGTTGCCATGTACTGGTGCAATCTTTGTGCCAGCTCCACTCACTGAAATCAGGGATTTCCTGCTGGAGTGAAGTGACCTGACTCCAGTAGAAACTCGCTTGCAGTAGCGCTCGCTTCACATGCTGCAACAGCGCGGCTTGGGAGATGGGATGTTTTCCAGCGATCTGGTTGCAGTGGTGAAAAGGTGATGCTTGGCCTCATTGACACCGGCTGCACCACTTACCTTGCTGTACATTAGTACGATGAAGCATTCTATAAGCTCCATATGCACGGACTCGAGAGTGTCAGGATCGTGTCTGAGGGCCACTAGTGTGTCGGTGAGGTGGGATATGCTTGTACAGACTGTGACGTGTCCAGGCGGTCTTTTTGCCACATCCAAGAAACTGTGAAGTCGTCTTGCACGCCGTTAAGCTGTGAAAGAGGGGTAGTGCCAAGGACTTTGACGCACCAAGATCGGAACAGATGGTTTGGACTGGAATGCCACAATACTTTTTCCGTTACCCCTAAAATCCTGATGTATGAATGGATCAGCGGCTTCTTAAAAAAATGAGAACAAAAAGGAGCCGTCCTAATTCATCAGCACACAGATCTTCAAGACTGACATGGGCGGAAAGCTCCTCCTGTGTACCCGTTTTGAGTCCGTGTTCTTCAACAGGCGTTGTGACCTCAATACTTCAACCGTGTAACCATTCAGAGGCGGACACCAGGGTCCTCCTGCATCTAGTATATGCCACGGAGGAGGGTCATACAAGAGCCTATTTTCGCACGATGGACAGCGATGTCCGGTCTTTGAAGACCCTCGGTCTATCGGAAGTCTTGGTGGGCTTCGGTACTGGAAAAAAATATTGTGACATTCCAGTCCATACCATTTGTTCCGATCTCGGTCCGTCAAAATCCTTGGCACTACCCCTCTTCCACAGCCTTACTGGGTGAGACCCGACTTCACAGTTTCTTGAGAGTGCAAGCCAGAAGGTATAGGTATTAATAATCATTGGAATATTGTTGCTAAAGCGGTCTTTGTATTGTATTTCGAACATTTAAATACACACAGCGGCATAGCGGCATAGTTATAGCATTTTGTCAGCAGATGTCATCTCCGAAGTATTTTAATGAAACTTGCTCCTGAATAATCTTCGTTCGATTGTTCTTAGTGGTAACTGTTGATCTTTGACCCCAAAATGGGATGACCTCAAATCTTCAAAATAAGATCAGAATCGGATTCTCCGAATGCCACAAACCCCTATGGTATTATTTGTGATCTTTTGGTGTTTTACCTACAAATCACCTCTGGTTCGGATGACCTCTATCGTGACTCTCAAATGAAATATTGCCCTGAATCGCCAAAATAAGGCCCGATTCGGGTTACTCAACCCCGGAAACCAGTAGAATGAGGCAGTTTGTCCCCAAACTGACCTTTATGGTGACCTTGAATGGTGACCTTGACCTCAAATCGTTGAAATAAGATCACAATCAGATTCCCCGACCCCCAAAACCACTAAAAAGTGCTATTATTCATATTTCTAGCCCTTTTAGTTATTTAACTACAATTGCCCTCTGACTCGGGTGGCGACCATAATGAATTTCGCCAATATGGCGGCCGCAAGGGGGCGCCCGTCAAAAATCGAAATAGTATGGTATGGGCGACATATGGGCCAAATTTGGTGCTTTTGGAAGAATGTGAACCAAAAAATCCCTAACAGCCCTGACTAGTGAGAAGTGATACTATTGCATTATGCTCTGGTATGATACAATGGACTACGCCTGAATTACATGTATGAATTACACTGAGTTGCCTCCCCAAGGCATGCAAAGCTGTGACATAACTATATATTGATCTGTTGTTTTGTTTTTTTCATTCGTCATTAAAGACACACATCTAGGCATGTATGGTTTATCTTATGATCTGGTAAAAAGAAGAAAGGACTCCCACTACAATAATTGAGGATACAGTGTGATCATAATGAAACAAACAACTTCTCAATCCTTTTACATTGTATAAGTACTCAGCTTTGAACCACCCAGTCTTCTGGTGGATTTTTTATTTCGTTCACAACAACAGTAAGCTTGGATTAATTAAAAGGCGGATATAGTGCTTGACTTGGACAACTGGGCGCCTCTTATCTGGGCACACCAACAGCAGTGTATTTGCTTCCTGTGTCTCTCTGTCTCTCAACTTACATTTGTGTATGTGTGTGTTTACAAGTTGTTGAGTCCAGTCCAGTTTGGTAGATTAGCTTTGTACAGTTAAACTCATGAACATGGTTTACCATATTAACTGTGTTGATTTTATTGCTAATAAAGTACTGCAAAGCCACCTGGGAGGAAATGTTTATCATCATAACCACCCACCCCTTCATGGAAATGATAAGGTTTTTGTTTTAGCAAATTAAAAAAAAGCAAGAAAAATTCAGATATTTTTTTTTTTTAAATAAAAACAATATAGAGTTGGGTATCCAACCAGAGGGGTCAGTTATGGCAGTACCCCAGGGGATTATTTGGGTGCTCCAATGCTATAATCTAATTATATAGTTTTTGATTACAGTTGTCATGGTTGTAGTTGAATTGCACATGTACATCTGTACATAGAAAGTTTTTGAAATGAAATGATGTACCCGTGCTAGTTTTGAGATGAAATATTAATTTGTGTCCGAATTATGAGGTTTTGGACTTAGTAATTTGCCAATTATAAGGTTTTTTGTTAGACAAAATGCACTGAAAAGTTAACTGAATTTGTCAGGTTTCATTGGATGATACTGAAACTCGGTACACATGTTTCATATGATTAGAAGATGTGCCTGTGATATTTAAGAGATGAAATCATAATTTTCGTCCAAAAGACTTTGTACTGTTCCAATGATGAGGTTTTTGTTAGGCAAAAATACACCTCTACATGGAAAGTTTGCTCTACATGTCTGCTTTCAATACTGCTGCAGCTTCAGCGGATGACCCAACAAGGCGGGATGTTGGGGTTCTCATGATAACGCTTGTTCAAGCTACCTGTGCTGACAAGCCCAGAAATTTAATCAGGGTCCACAATATGTTGTTTGTAGTCCATTGAGCAATTAGTCTACATATTTTGCAAATTATATAAATAACACATCAATTAGGTTTTTTCATGGCATATTTTTCGAAGCACTACCTTGTGCCAGGCCAAAAATAAAAACCTGCCCGCCCGCCCCACTTTCCTGCCAAGCAGGAGGTGATATATGAATGTAATGAGCTATTATGTTTAAGAATTTTAGATTCTATCATCACACATTTAAAAAAAAACCTTCACACATAACAGAAATGATCAAATTCTACTTTGGTACAGAAATAAATGTTTCAGATCGAACACTTGAAATGTGTTTGAAAAGAGATGTCTATTTCATCATGCACCTGGGTGGCAAGGCCAAACACAACTTCAAAAGTATTTATTTGAACTTTTCTTGACAAGTAGATCAAGCTGATAAAATTGAAATTTAATCTAGTAAAGTTTCTAGCTTCCTTTTACATTGTACTTTATCCTCTCTTGCTGATTCAAAAGTAACTAACCAGGAGTGACACTAATTCTTCTGATTTCTGTAGGGGGTACTCAAACAGGAACTGGATTGTCATTGGTTATCCCAGCACCTTGTATCCTGGAATGTTGACACTGCTCTGATAGATTTGTTCTGTGTAGTTTCTAATCTGTGAACATCTATTAAAGTATCAAGTATTTTAGTCCAACATAAATGGGGAAATTCAATAGTTTGCTAATTTCACTTCCTTGTTTCCAACATTTGGTTTGGTTTAGTTTGGTTTCACTTTTGGCACTACTCTTGATATCTCTGGTTGAATACAAGTACACACACACACACCATACTCCTATGATTATATAAAAGAAGCAGCTTTCTTATGTATATGTTCATATAGACTTGAAAATATTATCTTTATCAAGATCGAACTACTTGGTAAATTGCAATATCTGTACACTTTAATAAATCTGGGAAAGGGACAGCCCTCTTCAATTCGTAGACAAAAGATTCACCCCGGGGGATTGACAGGTAAGTTGGTGCGAGACTTCAGGATTAACTCTGTGGTTTGTACTTTCCTCTCCCTCGTTATGGCTACAGTATTATATTTAATCTGTGATAACTGGACTAGTTTCAACTTTAAATTACCAAATTTATCATCAGTGTAAGCATACTGGTCATTTCTTGGAATAGTGAGATAATGTGATGCATATTAACCATATTTACACGAGTTATCAATGTATGTGGTTAAAATTCTCCCTGGTTTAGATATAGACCAGGATATAGGAGAGAAAGATTATGAACCACAAATTTACACCAGGAGTTGCATGTTGATGCACCTGTTCATTTGCCAGGCCAAACCTATTTTCTAAGAATTACAGTGGAAAAGGGAGGGGATTTATCAAAGATATCAGATCATTTACTGCATATATATGTGATGTAATTTAGACTGAAGGGTACTTGATTTTGTCAACATCTAATTGGAGTTATCAGTCTTAGACAATTGGAAGTGAATATTTGCAGAATTGAGGGCAATAATGTTGAAATTAGAAATTTTCTGCTATGGTTATTCCGTCCCCTGGAATACAGACTTTTCTGTTCACCAAATAATTTGTGCCTGGCATTTAGTGATGTTCAGGATTAATCTCCGTCTAATATTTCATGGTATTTCAATCTCAATTTGCAGCTGACAAAATGTCTGGTAATCTAAGATGTTGTATCTTGACTTTACTAGGGACAAGCCACTTTACATGTATTTTCAGGCTGACTTTTCTCATGATCTGGTTATATTTGTCACTTGTAAACTGAGATAATGTCACTCATTCCGTCTACATGTAGGTTTCTTCTGTATTGCAGACATTGTGGATATTTGTTGAGTAATATGTATGGTATTACCATAAAACAAAGCTCCTATGATAAACATGAAAGCTTCTTATCCCATTGATTTTTGCGAATGCATGAAACGATGCTGCTAGGAATCGTTGAAGGGGTATAATAGCTCATTCTTTCTTAAATTCCTCCTTCAACAGCTAAAGCCTTGCCAGCCATGTTTAAATCTTAGTTACTCTTGAAAAATCTGATAGTATCATACGTGCAAAGATAAAACCCTTTTAGAGTATTGTCAGACAGAGTCGTTGCTCTGGTAACTGTTTGTCATTAGACTGTGTTTGCTCCAGATCAGCTGTTTTATGCAGTAAGATTCTCATACCCTTCAATATTGGTGCCGTATCCATACTTGTGTGCTCTACTGTAATTATTATGTCATTCACCTTGTCATTCTTGCTAAACCAATGTTGCAAAAATTTCCATCAATGTATCAAATCTGGCATTTCTGGTAAACCTATACATCATATCGTCAGAGAATGTTTCTGTTATAACATATTAAATATAACCTAAACAAAGATCAGCCATTGAAGAACATTCCAGTTTTTCACAGAAATTTACGAATTAATATTATTATATTTTTCCATTAACACTTAACATATTTGCTCTTACATAACCTGATCACCCATGCTAATACTAATCATTATACATATTAAGAATAATAGTGAAAGTAACTATGGGAAAACTAAGGAGATAATTGAAGTATGATCCAACATGAAAAAGTGGTCCACCAGATTGAACTTCCTATCAAATGTTAGAACACATGTAATTCTCACATTCGAGCACACTCATTTTTAAAATCCCATCTACATCCATCTATCCATCCAGTAAGATTTGTTTTCTGTGCAATATCTCGAGTTCCAAGTTATGGATTGGTACCAAACGTTGGGTATACCTTACTCACATTGGCAAAGAGGAACCCTATATACATTCTGAGGTCAAAAGGTTAAAGGTCAAGATCACAGAAAATCAGTAAATTGTTGAAATTTGTTATGTTTATGCTATGAGTACAGTTCAGAGATGTGGATTGTAATGGCAAAGAAGAAGCTTAATGAATTTTTACCTCTCTGCCAATTTTGGCCAAAGGGTATTGTCTGTGTGGTGCATCTGTCTGTCCATCTTGCTCAATTGTTAACACAATGTCAGGCTTTCCAAATGCAACTGGTTATTGGTGAGAAGCCAATTGAAGATGACTGACTGAAAATCATGTAAATCTTATTCCTCATATTTCGATCTATAAAAACATTCGATCCATAAAAAACAGGACGGTTAAGGGCCGTCATTTCGACCCTCAACATCGCAATGCTACGGGTCGATCATGTCGATATTTTGTCCATTGTGAAGTCAAGGGTTGACATATCATTCGATCATGGCATGTCAACCCTTAACGTTGCATTGATATTTAGTCCATTGTGAGGTCAAAGGTTGACATATCAACCCTTAACGTCGCCTTCCGTTAACATCACAAGGCGACGTTAAGAGCTGACATGTTGACCCTTATCGTCACACTGACTTCTACACTGCACAGTACTGAATGGTTAAAACTTCGCTGTGTAATTGTATATTTAACCCATAACATGTAAAATGCCGATATAATATAGTCATCAGATGATATGACACATGTTAGTTTTGTTTTACTAGACCACATGTGATGTATACCTATCACAATTTATTTATCCGTAGATTTAGATGGTTGAATTCAGAAGTTTCATTTGTTTTGCAGAGTTCAGGTTTACCCTCAGTCAGACCTCACCCCCCAGGGGAGCAGTCCTTGACCCTACCCACCGGACCCTATGGTGTACCCGACCTCCTCCTCAATGGGTAAGAATAAGATCATGTTTCAGTACAGGTATTCACATTGAAATTCAGTCAGCACTTGTAGAGTGTCTCCATGTCAGTCTCATATCTGTTCATTTAGGAACCTCTGATTGTTTTGCTTCTGTGCAGAGACTTAAACTTTGTCAATAAGATACTTGGCAAATTCAATTTCTATTTGTGTAACATACATTTTACTGATCTATAGTTTTGTGTAATTGATCTCAGATGCATTTGTCCATCATCTAAATATATTTGTGCAATTTTCTTCCAAATATTTATGAACATTCACTGCAATTCAAAAGAAAATCATCAGTACATACTTATTGTAGGTATGCATCGATGTACCTATTCCATCAGATTGTGGAATAACTGTTCAAATCAAAAGTACATGTACATGTACATGTATCTGTAAATTTTCACATCTGTGAGACCAACACTCCAGTTAAAATAATGACTATGCTATTATTAAACCTTAAGTCATCTCCATGTTGTTTGTTTGTGTCCACTGCCCTCTAAATTTAAAATTGATTAATGATGTACCGGCAAATTGTCCAAGGAAAGCAACCAAGCAAATTTTAATGGAGCCGACCAATCATGACAAGCTTTACTTACTGTAACACTGCGTCCAAGGTAAAACCATAGTAATCATAGTTTGATGACACGAATTCCAATAAATCTCGTGCACATTTACTTCGCTCTATTTATTGTGTACATGTACACCTTCTCAATGTAATATTGAAAATGTTTTCATCTCAAACTGGGAGTGTAAAAGAGATTTTATCAAATCTGTTATAATTTATTGATCAAATGAAAAAGGGATTGTAATTAAATGAATGATCCTGTATGCCTAAAAGGAGCCATGGATTGGCCTACTTTCTTATAACTTTGATATAATGCTGTAGTTTGTTTTTGATGGTCAGATTCTCTATCTGTATGTATGGGATCAAACATCTACAATATTGCTAATCCTAAACTGTCAACCACACCCATGACCATGCATGTACAGTAAATATCAAGGGATGATGTCATAGGTTCTCTAGGATATGATCTCAAGCAGATATTTGGTTAAGGATAGATACCGTGTTTAATCACTGTGAAGTAACTGTACTTATATTACCACTGTTGTTTGATTAGAGTTGGTCCAATGGTGTCACCAGCTTTTTGGCTCAGGTTCTCACTAAGTTTCATTCTCTGTTTCTGACAGTAAAATTTGTTGGTTTCGTTTTGAGCTGTTCTGAACATTTATCTTTTACTAGCAATTTCTTATAAAGATCCTTATCTACACGTAATGTAACTTTATTTGATATTTCCAACTGATTTAGTGAGAGAATTGATTTCTTTGGTTCCAGTTTTATTTATCCACTTCCAGTCACACGAGTAAACAGAAAATGGAAAGATATGCTCTCATGAAATGGTTGTTACCCTATATATATTATATACTTCCCTACGTAACTATTAATGTACATTATTACAAAAGTGAAACTAACTTCTGATATCTAGACTTTGAGATCCCGACTGTTGTGTTTGCAATCTCATTCAAAAATAGTTCATTCTCAAAATCAAGTTTAAAGTTTTTAGAAATTAGCAATTGTTCAATTCATTACAGTTATATGATCAAACTTGAACATTAATTATGTGTAAGCATGACCTGTGTACAGTGTATCTAGAGTAAATATCAGTTCACAAAAGCTGTCTTATCTGTCTCCTGTCTCCCATTTATGGAGTTAATGTAAACATTGTATAACTATACTGGGTACGCACTTTTGTATATAAATTACTGTGTTTGCTATAGTTAAAGGAGTACTTACCGTATTTTATATAGGTTTCTATTACAACGGTTAGACTCTTAAAGAAATATAACCAACTATTTTACTGTCGTTGAGGGCGATCATCTATTATTTTTATTACAATTTGTGAAGCTATGTTTCCGCTTTGAAGTCGACGTGGGCGCCGCCATGTTGCCTGTAGGATGACGTGGCTGATGACGTCATTATTCAGGACGACGTCACGGCTAACGCTTGATCCAGGGACTTTTCAACTACGGACATTTGAATTACTCTGGGTCCGAGTTTTAATTCTAGGAAAAAACTGGCGCGGCAAATCCCACGGGGGTAATTCCTAAAAGGAAGTTGTTGGTTATCTCCGCCAACTGAAGAATTTTCTTCCCCAAGTTTTTCAACTGAGACTTGCTCGATTCAATTTGGACAAAATTTGATGTTGAACGATAAACTAAAAGATCGTCCTCTGCAATTGTCCACTGATTTGAGTTGAACGACGATGCTTCTAAGTTTGTAAACATTTTCATGATTACACTTGAACTACTGAAATCAACTAGAACATCCGTGAACTTACTGGGTTCCTTCTCGTGTGAATTATCGGCATGACCAACACGATCAACCTTAAATCTCCATGACGTTGTGACGTTTTTAGATGAGTATACATCCACTTCTGCTCATCTAAAAACGTCACACAGTGATGCAATGGCGGCGCCCAGTGCACGCCGTGGCGAGCAACAAAATATTCAATATTTCTTTTATTTCGCATTCTATCAACATAAGTTTTATATAATAAGGTTTTGAATACGATTGTTGATAAATATAGTCACACTCAAAAATAAGGTAAGTACTCCTTTAATCACAGTACATGTAGTAGTTTGTAAATTGCATCTGCAGACGAGTGCAAGGTTATTACTAGGACATATCACAGAGTGTATTTGACTACACATTCTAACAGTCAGTTGAATATGCTTTGCTTGCCTGAGTATTATGCTTCTGCTGGTATTGATTACATTTGAATAGGTGATCATGCTAGTATAATGAATGTAGAGCAAGGCAAGGGTGAGGTCAATATTAAAAATCTGGTTTGGATTTAAAAAAATTATTTGCTTCACATACCTTTTGGATCTCTGATCAGATATTTCAGCTAGTGGTATAATCGTGCAAGTTAGTCTGTATGAATATGGTTAATACCACAAGTTTTTGTATTTCAGGCCACAGAATGTGAAGAATGGCACCACTGTTACCCATCCTTTGGAATATTCTGAGAAACATGTGAGTTTTGTCAAATTATTGTAGACTTATTGTGGTCCTTCACTAGCTATAGTGAATGATCCTGCATCTGTAGGGTAGATACCATAGTGATTGATCCCGCACCTATGGGGAAGGTGCCATAGTGATTGATCCCGCACCTATGGGGAAGGTACCATAGTGATTGATCCCGCACATATGGGGAAGGTACCATAGTGATTGATCCCACACCTATGGGGAAGGTACCATAGTGATTGATCCCGCACATATAGGGAAGGTGCCATAGTGATTGATCCCGCACCTATGGGGAAGGTACCATAGTGATTGATCCCGCACGTATAGGGAAGGTGCCATAGTGATTGATCCCGCACCTATGGGGAAGGTACCATAGTGATTGATCCCACACCTATGGTGAGAGTGCCATAGTGATTGATCCCACACCTATTGTGCAGGTGCCATAGTGATTGACCCCACACCTTTTAGGAAGGTACAATATTGATTGGTCCCACCTCAATGGAGAAGGTACCATAGTGATTGATCCTGCACCTACATGTATGGGGAAGGTGACCTAGTGATTGATCCCACACCTATGGGGAAGATGCCATAGTGATTGATCCAGTACCTATAGGGTAGGTACCATAGTGATTGATCCCGCACTTATGGTAAAAGTGCCATAGTGATTGATCCCACACCTATGGGGATTGAAGGTGCCATAGTCATTGATCCCACACCTATGGTGAAGGTACCATCGTCATTGATCCTGCACCTACATATATATAGGGAAGGTACCATAGTGATTGATCCCGCACCTAAAGGGAAGGTACCATATTGATTGATCCCACACCTATGGTGAGAGTGCCATAGTGATTGATCCCACACCTATGGTGCAGGTGCCATAGTCATTGATCCTGCACCTACATATATATATAGGGAACGTACCATAGTGATTGATCCCACACCTATGGTGAGAGTGCCATAGTGATTGATCCCACACCTATGGTGCAGGTGCCATAGTGATTGACCCCACACCTTTTAGGAAGGTACAATATTGATTGGTCCCATCTCAATGGGGAAGGTACCATAGTGATTGATCCCGCACCTATGGGGAAGGTGACCTAGTGATTGATCCCACACCTGTGGGGAAGATGCCATAGTGATTGGTCTCGCATTTATGGTAAAGGTGCCATAGTGATTGATCCTGCACCTATGGAGAAGGTGCCATAGTGATTGATCCCGCACCTATGGTGAAGATGCCATAGTGATTGATCCCGTACCTATGGGGAAGGTGCCATAGTGATTGGTCCCGCACCTATAGGGAAGGTACCATAGTGATTGATCCCGCACCTATGGTGAAGGTGCCATAGTGATTTTTTCCTCACCTATATTGAAGGTACCGTAGTGATCGGTCCCGCACCTGTCTGGAAGGTACAATATTGATTAGTCCTGCACCTTTTGAGAAGGTAAAAATTTATTGGTTCTGCACTTGCTGGGAAGATACCATGGTGATTGGCCCCACACATATGGGGAAACCATAGTAATTGGTCCTGCACCTATGGTGAAGGTGCCATAGTCAATGATCCCACACCTATGGTGAAGGTGCCATAGTCAATGATCCCACACCTATGGTGAAGGTGCCATAGTCCTTGATCCTGCACCTACATATATATAGGGAAAGTACCATAGTGATTGATCCCACACCTATGGTGCAGGTGCCATAGTGATTGACCCCACACCTTTTAGGAAGGTACAATATTGATTGGTCCCACCTCAATGGGGAAGGTACCATAGTGATTGATCCCGCACCTATGGGGAAGGTGACCTAGTGATTGATCCCACACCTATGGGGAAGGTGCCATAGTCCTTGATCCTGCACCTACATATATATAGGGAAAGTACCATAGTGATTGATCCCACACCTATGGTGCAGGTGCCATAGTGATTGACCCCACACCTTTTAGGAAGGTACAATATTGATTGGTCCCACCTCAATGGGGAAGGTACCATAGTGATTGATCCCGCACCTATGGGGAAGGTGACCTAGTGATTGATCCCACACCTATGGGGAAGATGCCATAGTGATTGGTCCCGCACTTATGGTAAAGGTGCCATAGTGATTGATCCCGCACCTATGGAGAAGGTGCCATAGTGATTGATCCCGCACCTATGGTGAAGGTGCCATAGTGATTGCTCCCGTACCCATGGGGAAGGTGCCATAGTGATTGGTCCCGCGCCTATAGGGAAGGTACCATAGTGATTGATCCCGCACCTATGGTGAAGGTGCCATAGTGATTTTTTCCTCACCTATATTGAAGGTACCATAGTGATCGGTCCCGCACCTGTCTGGAAGGTACAATATTGATTAGTCCTGCACCTTTTGAGAAGGTAAAAATGTATTGGTTCTGCACTTGCTGGGAAGATACCATGGTGATTGGCCCCACACATATGGGGAAACCATAGTAATTGGTCCTGCACCTGTGGGAAAGGTACCATATTGAATGGTTTGTGATTCCTTCCTTTTCCATGACAAGACTCTAATGGGTCCCTCCTTGCTATGATGGTAACTTGGCATAAGATCTTGATTTGGATTGCATTCCAGCCACATTCGACTGGGTGCCAAATGGTGCATAATATTATATATACAACCTGCACTAGATTCCACACATGGTGGACTTATCCTGTCGGATACACCTGTCATGAAGAGCATTCTTTATTAGAACCCATCCTTAATATTCAGCCACTATCTAGTCTTCTAATCACCTTGACAACACAACTATTTCATGTTGGCATATTTTCAGGTACTTGTATATTTTATTTTGACCGACTCATATTTTCAGTGGTGCGAGAATCAGTGGAAAATGAACATGACCATGCTAAGGAACACACAGGGTATGCACGCTCCTCTCAAGTTACAGATGGAACGAACAACAGCACTCAAGGTAAATATATTACAGCCTAACCCACAGGGTATGCACGCTCCTCTCAAGTTACAGATGGAACGAACAACAGCACTCAAGGTAAATATATTACAGCCTAACCCACAGGGTATGCACGCTCCTCTCAAGTTACAGATGGAACGAACAACAGCATTCAAGGTAAATATATTACAGCCTAACCCACAGGGTATGCACGCTCCTCTCAAGTTACAGATGGAACGAACAACACTCAAGGTAAATATATTTCAGCCTAACCCACAGGGTATGCATGCTCCTCTCAAGTTGCAGATGGAATGAACAACAGCACTCAAGGTAAAACTATTACAGCCTAACCCACAGGGTGTGCACGCTCCTCTCAAGTTACAGATGGAACGAACAACAGCACTCAAGGTAAATATATTTCAGCCGAACCCACAGTGTATACATGCTCCTCTCAAGTTGCAGATGGAACGAACAACAGCACTCAAGGTAAATATATTACAGCCCAACCCACAGGGTATGCATGCTCCTCTCAAGCTACAGATGGAACAAACAACAGCACTCAAGGTAAATATATTACAGCCTAACACACAGGGTATGCACGCTCCTCTCAAGTTACAGATGGAACGTACAGCAGCACTCAAGGTAAATATATTAGAGCCTAACCCACAGGGTATGCACGCTCCCCTCAAGTTACAGTTGGGATGAACAACAGCACTCAAGGTAAATATATTTCAGCCTAACCGACAGGGTATGCACACTTCTCTCAAGTTACAGATGGAACGAACAACAACACTCAAGGTAAATATATTTCAGCCTAACCCACAGGGTATGCATGCTCCTCTCAAGTTGCAGATGGAATGAACAACAGCACTCAAGGTAAAAATATTACAGCCTAACCCACAGGGTGTGCACGCTCCTCTCAAGTTACAGATGGAACGAACAACAGCACACAAGATAAATATATTACAAGTAAATTTTGAACATTTTACATGTAAAATTTGATGTTATTAAGCTAAAACTGAGGATGCTCGCCCTCCTCTCCACTGGATTACACCTGTCTCTATAGGTCGAGATGGAGAAGGAAGTTGGCGTGCGTGTGCGCAAGACTGCAGGAGGAGATCAGAAAGTATTCAAAATTCAGTGGACACCAAATGCAATAAGTGTTGAACTGAGGTACATTTTTAGCTTAATAACATGAAATTTACTTGTAAAATTTTCAATTTATTCATTTCTTTGTATTATTCCTGAACATCTGGGCGCTGCCATTTTGCTGGCTGGGTTGAATTAATTTGGTGCTCCAAGCACCGAATAATGTCACCAACGTCGCATAATTCTAAATTCATCAAAGGCCTCCAATATCATCATAATGGGAAGAGTAGGAAACAGATGGAATATTAAATTATATTGAGCATACATTTAAGATTGAGCATATGAACACATTCCACTACTGTATTGTTGTGGAAGTCGTGTTGGGCATATCTGCAAATGATGCTCTAATCCTTAATACTGTGTCGTCAGTTCTAGCAGCCTCATTTTCATGTAGGACTGACTGCAGGGAATAAGGCAGCACCCAGATGCTCGGGAATAAGACGCAGAAAAATAAAATAGTAGTTTTCCATCTTAATTGGCAAGAGATACTTGAAACATTTTATGTTCAAGTAATACCTTTGCAATAGAAATGTAGTTGAATTGAGTGAAGCATTCCTTTAAGTTGTATTTCCGCACTGAGCATTACAGTTGATAATTTTTATTCTTGAAATTTTTATTTTGTTAGTTTGACATTTTATGTCCCTGAATACCCTTAGCATTTGTAATTGTTAATTCAATAGATTTCCATTGTGAATCAATGTTCACACAGTTCGAATTCACCTTTTTCTAAGTGGTCCAACATTTCCCACATTTGGCTCTAATCCATGAAATGAGGAACAAATTGAGCATAGAATCAAGTAGTTGAGAAATATCTCATAGTTTTTAAATGTTCTCGCGCCCTTTGGGAAAAAGGACTTAGATGCACTTGTCTTGTTATTTCAGTAATTGAATTAGTTTGGCACAATACACCTATCATTATGATCATAATTACAAGTACATAAATTTTTGCCTATCTGTAACGATGGTAAAACTAGAGGGCACATTCTTCATCTATCATGTCTATTGTTATGAATTCAGTCTCGGGTCCTGACATGGTCAACAAATGATATGCTGATACGACACTAGAATTTATAACTGATTTATATTTTATATTTAATTTATATCTTGTCAGAATAATGTAAGCTTGAGATACTGACGACGTTGAAAGATGATATCCATTTTGAAGTTGTAATATTAGCAATTCAATGCCATTTGAACTGGTTAAGGAGGTGTTAGTGGCCTTTCTTAGCCCGGCTAATAGATTTGACAGGATGTGCATTGTTAGATGTGAACGGCCAAGTCTGTCCACTTATATCACATAATTATAATGACAGGATTGGTTTGGAGTAGGACCTGGTGGCTGGGAAGTGGTCCAGTCCTGCTCCCACTTTATATCTACATCACCTTCCTTTTAGTGCAACCTTTGAATTGTCTACTGATCAACATGTTCTTAAATGTTTTTTTTTTAATTTAGGTGGTTGGGTGGTTGGTCAACTTTCTGAAATGTCTTCACTGAGACAGCTCCGCAGAATGGAAGTTTGAATCTGGAATTTGGAATCTGGTGCCAAAATAAGAGATTCAATTTCCAAGTGGCAGGGCACAACAAGAGATACATAAACATGAACTGGGGCATGTAAAATAATGCCTGGCACAATTAAGCTACAGAATTAGAGATGTTGAGGCCCATCATTTCGGTCCTTAGGCTGTTTTCCATGAAGAGATTAGGTTATCATTACCATATGCTTATTGTCCCCCACTGGATACATGTACCAGAGGGGGACTTAGGGATTTGCTCTGTCCATCATTCTGTCGTTACGTGATTCTGTCATTCCGTCGTTCTGCCATTTCATCACACTTTCCTTGTGACTGCAATAACTACTTGTCCGTTTGACATGAAACTTGGACAGTTGGTTGGTATGAGAGAGAGGATGGCTGGGATTGTTTTTCGGCAACCTGCGTAATCCAATATGGCTGTCATGGCCGCCGAGGCCTTGACCCTATTCAGCCATGCTAACTATAAGCTTGTGACTGCAATAATTCGAAAACAATTTGTCCGAGTGACATCAACATTAGACACTGAGTGGGTATGTGTGAGACAATGGCTGGGACTGTTTTTCAGCAACCTGCGTAATCCAATATGGCCGCCATGGCCTTGATCTATATTCAGACATGCAAATAAGCTTGTGACTGCAGTACCGATAACTCAAAAACTATTTGTCTGATTGACATCAAACTTGGAAAGTGGGTTAGTATGTGTGAGAGGATGGCTGAGATTGTTTTCCGGCAACCAGCATAATCCAATATGGCCACCAAGGCCTTGACCCTATTCAGCCATGCTACCTAATCTTGAGACTGCATTAACTCGAAAACAATTTGTCCGATTGACATGAAACTTGGACAGTGAGTTGGCATGTGAGTGAGAGGATGGCTGGGATTGTTTTTCAGCAACCTGCGTAATCCAATATGGCTGTCATGGCCACCGAGGCCTTGACCCTATTTAGCCCTGCTACCTAAGCTTGTGACTGCAATAACTCGAAAACAATTTGTCCGATTGACATGAAACTTGGACAGTGAGTTGGCATGTGAGTGAGAGGATGGCTGGGATTGTTTTTCGGCAACCTGCATAATCCAATATGGCCGCCATGGCCTTGATCTATATTCAGACATGCAAATAAGCTTGTGACTGCAGTACCGGTAACTCAAAAACTATTTGTCTGATTGACATCAAACTTGGAAAGTGGGTTAGTATGTGTGAGAGGATGGCTGAGATTGTTTTCCGGCAACCTGCATAATCCAATATGGCCACCAAGGCCTTGACCCTATTCAGCCATGCTACCTAACCTTGAGACTGCAATAACTCGAAAACAATTTGTCCGATTGACATCAAACTTAGACTGTGAGTGGGTTGGTATGAGCGAGACAATGGCTGGGATTGTTTTTCAGCAACCTGCGTAATCCAATATGGCTGCCAAGGCCGCCGAGTTCTTGACCCTATTCAGCCATGCTACCTAAGCTTGTGACTGCAATAACTCAAAAACATTTTGTCCGATTGACATGAAACTTGGACAGTGAGTTGGTGTGAGTGAGAGGATGGCTGGGATTGTTTTTCAGCACAACACAAGAGATACATAAACCAGTACATATAACCTGAACTGGGGCATGGAAAATAATGCCTGGCACAATTAAGCTACAGAATTAGAGATGTTGAGGCCCATCATTTCGGTCCTTAGGCTGTTTTCCATGAAGAGATTAGGTTATCATTACCATATGTTTATTGTCCCCCACTGGATACATGTACCAGAGGGGGACTTAGGGATTTGCTCAGTCCATCATTCTGTTGTTCCCGTGATTCTGTCATTCCGTCGTTCTGCCATTCCATCACACTTCCCTTGTGACTGCAATAACTATTTGTCCGATTGACATCAAACTTGGACAGTCGGTTGGTATGAGAAAGAGGATGGCTGGAATTGTTTTTCGGCAACCTGCATAATCCAATATGACTGTCATGGCCGCTGTGGCCTTGACCCTATTCAGCCATGCTACCTAAGCTTGTGACTGCAATAACTCAAATACAATTTGTCCGAGTGACATCAAACTTAGGGAGCTTCTTGAAATTAGAAACTGAGTTCCCTGGTATGGATGGCATATGCCGGTTATTCAAATGGGATACACCATGCCCAGTTTGGTGTTCTGATCTGGATGGATTAGAGTTCCAGTTAGGCCAATCACCCCATGCTGCTGCATATATTATGGCATAAGCCATCCTTTGTCTGCCGAGTTCCAAACTGTATGGCATGGAGTTCCTTGAAGTTCCAACACGGCGCACCATGCTACTCTGTTTGGAATGCCTTTTGCCAGTTCCTAGTATGTCCCAATTTCAAGAAGCTCCCTTAGACATTGAGTGGGTATGTGTGAGACAATGGCTGGGATTATTTTTCAGCAACCTGCGTAATCCAATATGGCCACCATGGCCGCCGAGTTCTTGATCCTATTCAGCCATGCTACCTAAGCTTGTGACTGCAATAACTCAAAAACATTTTGTCCGATTGACATGAAACTTGGACAGTGAGTTGGTGTGAGTGAGAGGATGGCTGGGATTGTTTTTCAGCACAACACAAGAGATACATAAACCAGTACATATAACCTGAACTGGGGCATGTAAAATAATGCCTGGCACAATTAAGCTACAGAATTAGAGATGTTGAGGCCCATCATTTCGGTCCTTAGGCTGTTTTCCATGAAGAGATTAGGTTATCATTACCATATGCTTATTGTCCCCCACTGGATACATGTACCAGAGGGGGACTTAGGGATTTGCTCTGTCCATCATTCTGTCGTTACGTGATTCTGTCATTCCGTCGTTCTGCCATTTCATCACACTTTCCTTGTGACTGCAATAACTATTTGTCCGTTTGACATCAAATTTGGACAGTTGGTTGGTATGAGAGAGAGGATGGCTGGGATTGTTTTTCGGCAACCTGCGTAATCCAATATGGCTGTCATGGCCGCTGAAGCCTTGACCCTATTCAGCCATGCTACCTAAGCTTGTGACTGCAATAACTCAAATACAATTTGTTCGAGTGACATCAAACTTAGGGAGCTTCTTGAAATTAGGAACTGAGTTCCCTGGTATGGATGGCATATGCCGGTTATTCAAATGGGATACACCATGCCCAGTTTAATTGGTGTTCTGATCTGGATGGTTTAGAGTTCCAGTTAGGCCAATCCCCCCATGCTGCTGCATATGTTATGGCATAAGCCATCCTTTGTCTGCCGAGTTCCAAACTGTATGGCATGGAGTTCCTTGGAGTTCCAACACGGCGCACCATGCTACTCTGTTTGGAATGCCTTTTGCCAGTTCCTAGTATGCCCCAATTTCAAGAAGCTCCCAAGGTTAGACATTGAGTGGGTATGTGTGAGACAATGGCTGGGATTATTTTTCAGCAACCTGCGTAATCCAATATGGCCGCCATGGCCGCCGAGTTCTTGACCCTATTCAGCCATGCTACCTAAGCTTGTGACTGCAATAACTCAAAAACATTTTGTCCGATTGACATGAAACTTGGACAGTGAGTTGGTGTGAGTGAGAGGATGGCTGGGATTGTTTTTCAGCACAACACAAGAGATACATAAACCAGTACATATAACCTGAACTGGGGCATGTAAAATAATGCCTGGCACAATTAAGCTACAGAATTAGAGATGTTGAGGCCCATCATTTCGGTCCTTAGGCTGTTTTCCATGAAGAGATTAGGTTATCATTACCATATGCTTATTGTCCCCCACTGGATACATGTACCAGAGGGGGACTTAGGGATTTGCTCTGTCCATCATTCTGTCGTTACGTGATTCTGTCATTCCGTCGTTCTGCCATTTCATCACACTTTCCTTGTGACTGCAATAACTATTTGTCCGTTTGACATCAAACTTGGACAGTTGGTTGGTATGAGAGAGAGGATGGCTGGGATTGTTTTTCGGCAACCTGCGTAATCCAATATGGTTGTCATGGCCGCTGAAGCCTTGACCCTATTCAGCCATGCTACCTAAGCATCAAACTTAGGGAGCTTCTTGAAATTAGGAACTGAGTTCCCTAGTATGGATGGCATATGCCGGTTATTCAAATGGGATACACCATGCCCAGTTTGGTGTTCTGATCTGGATGGATTAGAGTTCCAGTTAGGCCAATCCCCCCATGCTGCTGCATATGTTATGGCATAAGCCATCCTTTGTCTGCCGAGTTCCAAACTGTATGGCATGGAGTTCCTTGGAGTTCCAACACGGCGCACCATGCTACTCTGTTTGGAATGCCTTTTGCCAGTTCCTAGTATGCCCCAATTTCAAGAAGCTCCCAAGGTTAGACATTGAGTGGGTATGTGTGAGACAATGGCTGGGATTATTTTTCAGCAACCTGCGTAATCCAATATGGCCGCCATGGCCGCCGAGTTCTTGACCCTATTCAGCCATGCTACCTAAGCTTGTGACTGCAATAACTCGAAAACAATTTGTCCGATTGACATGAAACTTGGACAGTGAGTTGGTGTGAGTGAGAGGATGGCTGGGATTGTTTTTCGGGAACCTGCATAATCCAATATGGCCACCATGGCCTTGATCTATATTCAGACATGCAAATAAGCTTGTGACTGCAGTAACTCAAAAACTGTTTGTCTGATTGACATCAAACTTGGAAAGTGGGTATGTGTGAGAGGATGGTTGGGATTGTTTTCCGGCAACCTGTGTTATCCTATATGACTGATATAGCCGCCGAGTCCTTAAAACCCTATTCAGTCATGGTACATACTAAACTTGTGACTGCAATAACACACAAATGTTTTGTCCGATTAACATCAAACTTGGACAGTGGGTTGCTATGTGTGAGAGGATGGCTGGGATTGTTTATCAGCATCCTGCATAATCCAATATCACCGCCATTGCCTTGACAACTATTGAGCCATG
Organism: Hanleya hanleyi; assembly: GCA_036873755.1. Lineage (NCBI taxonomy): Eukaryota > Metazoa > Mollusca > Polyplacophora > Lepidopleurida > Hanleyidae > Hanleya > Hanleya hanleyi. The sequence goes on from JAVTVY010038900.1 coordinate 28,985, forward strand.
CTACATAACCTTGTGACTGCAGTAACTCAAAAATGATTTGTCCGATTGTCATCAAGCTTTTACAGTGGGTTGGTATGAGTGAGAGGATGGCTGGGTTTGTTTTTTGGCAACCTGAATAATCCAATATGGCCAATATTGAAGAACGATTTCACCAGCTGTTTTCGGCAACCTTCATGACATGATCTACACATATCATATGTCGCTATTTACCATATTTCACACTTTTTACATTTCAGAACTAAACTACCTCATATTTTGAATCATCTCCATTTCTTCATTAAAACTCAAATAATTTTTCAATTCTCAGATAATATAACAGATGTTTAACGTTTAAGCACTCCATACACAAAGTTCCCATCATTCAATGTACAATTTTAAATACAACATTCTATAAACCTTTCATGTAGCCACACTGTCTATGGTATCAACGGTGGGGGGCATGGATTGATCGGGTTTTTATGTTGTATGCATCTGGCAGCTATGACCTGTTTGTCCCTGTAACCTCGCATGTCCAGCTAATCATATCGTAGTTAGTTATATCGTCGCTATAATCTTATGGCCGAAATAGCACTGAATGTGATGTTAAACCCTAACTCACTCACTCATAAATTCTGAATACTTACATCATTGTATACTGATGGGACTCATCCATTACCCCCTGGGTGTTGTTTCCACTCACAGGCATGACAGGGCACTGAGCCCCTGTACCTCCTGCAGTAAGCCTCACCCCACCCCTCATATTCTGCAGGTTTACACCATTGTTTACTTATTGGACACATCCATTACCCTCAGAGGGTTGTTTGCACACTCAAGGAATTGAACTCCACTCTGTACACCCAAAAGTACATCATTCATTGTACACTGCATTATATTAATACCCCAACTCTCCAAACTCGAAGACCAGACCGCAATGTCTTTTTTATTTTTTTTTTTAATCTGTCCATTTTAATCAGTTGAATACATGTGTTATGTTGTTGTAGATGCGGCGACTGCCCGGCTTACACAGCTCTGACGTGATGTTCAACAGCCTAACAGGAAGGGATGACATTATTGACTTTGAGGACATTCTTAACCGTAAGTGTTAACAGGTCAAAGGTCAATACTTACTGAAGAAAGCTAAATGGAGTACAATGTACCTCAGATGAATGAGCACCAGTACATCCAATCGGTTTATATTTTCGGTTACATCATTGAAAATGCTGCATCAAACTTGGAAAAGAAATTACAATCTTAATACAGGATAGTTTTTATGTATTGTTTGAAAAATATACCCTTTAAGTTATTTGAGAACTCCATACTTCCTAGCTAACCTATTACCCTATTTAGTTGTCTTAACGGACTATTTAAATGTTTACCATACAGTTTTCGCAGGTTCTGAAAGCTACAGTACATATTATGCATTCATAATATCCAATCTGTTTAGTACTGGTGTTCCCCAGCTTTCCATGCGCACTATATACTCAAATAAAACAGAACATCCGATTGCAAGTGCGTCATGTAATAATTTCACCAATTAACTTCTTTGTTAATTTATAAAATAAAGCTGTCCACCTGTGTTGTATTTTACTCACTACTTCAAAGATAAGTATTTAAAAAAAGGTCCAAAATATGTCTTTTCTAAACAGAAGAATGTATAGAAACCGACATAAGGCTTACTATTGCACTCAAACTACAAGCCCTTTTTTGTCCCCCGCCACATTTAGTGCGGGGGGGGGGGGCTCATAAACACTGGGGTGTCCGTAATTGTGTCATTCCGTCACGCATTTCTTGATCGACCAATATTGAACCGATCGACTTCAAACTTGGAGAGTGTCTCGACATCAGTGAGGGGACAGTTGGGATTGCTTTTCAGTTACCTGCATAATCCAAGATGGCCGCCATCAGCTATCTTGGATTTCAGCAGTTGGATCTTTACACATTTCTTGTCGGACCAATATGTCAAGAACTATTCAACCGATAGACTTCAATCTTTGGTGAGAGGATGGTTGTGATTGCATTTCAGTTACCTGTGTGATCCAAGATGGCCGCCATTAGCCATCTTGCATCGTCTGATCTCTACACATTTCTTGTCTGACCAAAAACTCGAGAACTATTGAACCAATCAACTTCAAATTTGGAGAGTGGCTTGACATCTGTAAGAGGATGGGATTGCTTTTCAATTACCTGCAGGATCCAAGATGGAGACTGTAAGCCATCTTGAATTTTAAGTGTTTGGAACTCTGAGCGATAAGTCAAGATTAACTGAACTGATCAACTTCAAACTTGGAGAATGTCTTGACATCGGTGAGCGGACGATTGGGATTGCTTTTCAGTTACCTGTGTAATCCAAGATGGCCGCTATCAGACATTGCATTGTCAGCATTTTGATCGTTACACATTTTTTTATTATTAAACTGATCATCTTGGATTTTCAGCAGTTGGATCTTGTCCGGGAATGATTGAACCGATCGACTTCAAACTTGGAGACCAGCTTGACATCAGTGAGAGAACAGTTGGGATGGCTTTTCAGTTACCTGCATAATCCAAAATGACCACTGTCAGCCATTTACACATTTCTTGTTCGACCATTAACTCCAAAACAATTGAACTGATCAAAACAATTGAACTGATCAACCTCAAACTTGGAGACTGCCTTGACATCGGTCAGAGGATGGTTGGGATTGCTTTTCTGTTAACTGTGTTATCCAAGGTGGCCGCCAGACATCTTGGATTTTCAGCCGTTCGATCTGGACAAAAACTTGAATGATTTAACCGATCGACTTCAAAATTGGAGAGTGGCTTAACATCAGTGAGATGATTGCTTTTCAGTTAACTGTATAATCCCAAGATGGGCACTATCAGCCATCTTGAATTTTAAATGCTTGGATCTTGTCCGGGCAATAACTCGAGCCTGATTGAACTGATCAAATTCATACTTTGAGAGTTGCTTAACATCAGTGAGATGACAGTTGGGATTGCTTTTCAGTTAACTGTATAATCCAAGATGGGCACTATCAGCCATCTGGAATTTTAAATGCTTGGATCTTGTCCAGGCAATAACTCAAGAATGATTGAACTGATCAACTTAATACTTTGAGAGTTGCTTCACATCGGTGAGAGAACGGTTAGGAATACTTCCCAGTTACCTGTGTAATACAAGATGGCCACCATCAGCCATCTTGCATTGTCAGCAGTTGAATTTTTACATATTTCTTCTTGTCCGACCAAGAACTCGAGAATGATTGAACTGATTAACCTCAAACTTGGAGAGCGTCTTGACTTCGGTGAAAGGAGAGTTGGGATTGCTTTTCAGTTACCTGTGTAATCCAAGATGACTGCCAGCTATCTTGAATTTTCAGTAGTTTAGATCTTGTCCGGACAATAACTCGAGAACTATTGAACTGATCGATTTGTGGGATGTATGGCTCACCATACTCTTAATGATCTATGATATGGGATATCATCGACCATAGCGGTTCACATCCCCCACAGCAGCAGCACCAATTATGGTGGATGCCACCCACCATAGCTGGTGCTACTGGCGGGGGATGTGGACCTCTATGGTGGATTTTATTTACTGATGGCATCCAGTGGAAACAAACATCTGTTCTAGTGTGTAGATCCTTATGCAACTGAAATACGAAGCTGCGCATCAAAAAACCCCTCGGCTCTGGGTACATTCATAATGTATTCAATTTGAACCAAGATGTCGGAAACACCAAGCAGTCAAGTCACAAATATACAGATTATCAAAAATTTTGCAATTAGAAATGACCCCTAAGGTTTCCGTCCAATCCGAGAAACTGGTATTCATTACATAAGTTTCTTGATGCATCAATGATGTATACCAAATTTTACATCGAGCATTTGAACGGTATCAGAGATAGAGATCATTAATGATTTTGCATAAATTAAAGATGGCCGCCCTTCCTTCCCGCCACTCAGAGGAACTGATGTGGTTATTCATTGAAAGTCTCTTGATACTGTTTACCGAGTTTCGTATAGAACACTGAAATGGTATCAGAGATATACATCATTAAAGATTTTGCATAAATTAAAGATGGCCACCAAGGTTTCCGCCCAATCAGAGAAACCAGAACTGTCATATGTCGTAAATCTCTTGATGCATCGATGATGTATACCAAATTTTACATCGTGCACTTGAACGGTATCAGAGAACGAGATCATTAATGATTTTGCATAAATTAAAGATGGCCGCCCATCCTTCTCCCCACTCAGAGGAACTGATGTGGTTATTCATTGCAAGTCAGTTGATACATCGATGCTGTATACCAAGTTTGGTATAGAACACTTAAATTGGATCAGAGATATATATCATTAAAGTTCTTGCATAAATTAAAGATGGCCGCCAAAGTTTTCGGTCAATCAGGTCCCGATTTAAAGCATCTGGATGTATCGATGATGTATACCAACTTTCATATAAAACAACTGAATGGTAACAGAGATATGTATCATTATCGATTTTGCATCAATTAAAGATGGCCTCCAGGATTTCCAGGTAATCAGAAAAGCCGATTTGGTAATCCATTGAAAGTTGCTTGATGTATCGATGATGTATACCAATTTTCGTATTGAACAGTTGAATGGTTTCCGAGATATGGATCATTATCCATTTCGCATAAAATTAAAGATGGCCGCCAAGGTTTTCACCCAATCAGGTCCCAATTAAATAGGCTTCTGGTCCTTGACTAGGTAAATAAGCATACCAAATCTGGAATTCTTCAGTGGAACCGTTCTCCGGCTATCTCGCTCACGTACGGACGTACGGACAGACGGACGTACAAGACGACAATACCCCATGGCCAAAATTGGCCGAGGGGTAAAAAGGCTTAAATCCTATGTTGTTCCAGACATACTGCAATTGCATGCATCGTATTTTTACATGACGTATGAACGTAGTGTCCGCTACAGATGTTATGGCGAACAGCAGATTACTTTTATCTCAATCTTCATAGTGTGGAATATAATAGAATTTTATATCCATTTACGATCATATCTACCACAAAAACAAGAGCCTCATTGTCTATCCAGAATTGAGAGAATCTCAGTTTACCCTTAACAATGATACATGTACCACTCATAACTGGCCAGTCCTCCCCTCTGTTGGTTCTCTTCTTATCGTCCGGATCGGCAGCCATATCATTGATAATGTATTGATGTACAATCTCCCTGCCACCATATGAACAATTCGAATACGATTCGTAGCTTATGCAACCAGCACGGGTTTGAACCCCTCTAGTACATGTGTGAAAGTTTGCCAATTACTTGCCCATGGACAGTGGTTCTCTCCAGGTACTCCAACTCCCTCCACCAACCAAACTGGCTGTTGCCATATGAGTGAAGTGACCTGGAGTGTGACATTAAGCCAAATCACCCCCCTCCCCCCCACCCCACTTATACGCTTCTTCTGTTGTAAACACTAATACCATTTGTTCGAGAATTCACTGTTTAACGCTTAATTTAGCAATATAAATGTCAGTTTGCGATAATCTTGATAAACTTTCTGTATCACTCCTAACTACCATATTTACAGGACAAAACGTCATTTGAAAGTCTCTTGTTGAACTAGCAACGTAAATTCAACTGCTCGTACAACAAAATATAGGTGACCAGTGACTCGCAATACAGACAAATTTAATTCATTAATTTCTTTTTATGTCTTGTTTGAAAAATATACTCTTACCTAGCTACCCTATTACCCTATCTGTTGGTCTAAAGGGACTATTCAAATGTTTACCATACACAGTTTTCACAGGTTCTACAAGCTACATATTATGCATTGATGATGTGTAAACGGTTTCATTCAGTTGAAATCTGTTTGGTGTAATAAGAGTCTGTTTCTTGTAAAACACTTGCTTATGGATGAAGTGTGGTGCCACACTAAATCGCTGATGAAAGCCAATCCTAATATCATTAGTTACTCAGTTAGGTTCTAGGAATGGTCTTTTCCATGAGATCAGTCTGATCAAAAGATGCGCACTGTCCCATGGTTGGTTTCATAGCTTCTAGCATAAATTTATGGGTAGTACATTTGGTTTATGGCTTATGCATCTACAAGTAGTGATAACTGGCATAAATACTGTATGCATCAACTTGCCATACTACGTAAAGAAAGAGCCATTATGTTTACATGTACATTAATGACGATTATATCAGCTTCAAGACAAAAATATGTCAGTTAAAAATTCTTCCATGTTGAAGCATAGGCCAAAGTCAAAATATACTATCCAGAAATTCACGCTAGAAGCTATAGCTGGTCATGCACTTCTATTGTTCAAAAATTATATCCGGGAAAGCCCATTACAATGTGGTTAAATATAGCTAATACTATTTATTATTTTTATGATTTGGACAAGTCAGGGACATAAGATGAGTTGAAACCCTTCAAAGCATTTGAACAGATAAACTGTATATAGCCAAATTGTGAAATGTATTCCTTCTCTGTTGCAGATCCAGCAGATGGCGAGACAATGGGACAACCACACGTCTTAACGGAAAAGACACTGAACATTTTGTGACCTGATTTGCTGTAACTATTTCACATGGATTTTGTTTGTCTGGAGCAATGTTCCTCAGTTCTACACCAATCATACAAGAATGTACTCCAGTCCACTGTATTTTTGGTGTCCTATTCCCAAATAAGACAGTCACATGAGAGGAAGATAACACTGGGTATCTCCAGTGGATATGAATATTAATTACAACATTGCCCATTTTATAAAAAGAATTCTCATTCAGAGCACACGTGTGCTCTTCAACACTATGAACAAGGAACTTGAACTACATTACAAAAAGTGGAGTATTCTGAGCCTGGCTGAAGGACAGTTTTCACCATCTGGTGTATACGTGCTCTGGACCTGTGGATGGAGTTGAGGCTATTTTCACAATTATCTGTAATTCAGTAAAATAAAATAAAAATATACTGTATGAGGAATTAATATCTACATATGCCTTGTTTATATGCCTGACAATCGACAAGGCCGTATGATGCGATCAGTCTATCCATCTGTTTACTTTTCTTGTCCTTGTGATATCTCCAAGTAGCAGGTTATAAATTGGTACTCAACTTTAGATATACCATGCCAGTGGGACAAGAAGAATCATATTTATTAAGGCTGCCGCGTAGCGTGCAGCCTTATTGCATCAGCATTGTCCGCAAGATTGCGAAAAAACAAAGCAGAGTTGAGACTTACCGTCACAGGGCCAAATGTGGAGAAGATATTGAACTAGAAATTCGTAACAATTTGGGCTGTCTCAGATAAACGGAAGTCTGTCTTTCAATCCCAAATTGTTCGTCTAAAATTCTTAACCGGAAGTTCAAAATCCAAAATCCAAAAAGAAAATCTGCGCGGAAACGTCTTTGCGCATACTGCAAAATGGGCTCTCACGAGTCTTTTACGAGAGCTGCTTGGAAGTGATCTCCCTTTATGTAATTGATCTGCTCGTTGAGGGTGCTGTGGTTAGCGAATAAAGAAAGGCAAAACTAATGGATAAATAAGAAGAAATGCACTAGATTGACTGGCACGATCTGGCGCCTTCAGCCTATATTTCTATCGACTGTTCATGCCTCATAATTGAACCTTTTGTTAACATGTTACACTGAACTCCCTAATAGTGGAACAGTCTGGTGAGAGAAATGAGCCCACCGAGTCAACATCCATTTTAACTTGCTGAGGACATTTCACGTTTCGCTTAACACTGCCCTTAGCTTAACGCTATGATTTGGCATGTATTCCATTCAAATTCAAGTTTTTATTCTGGGTTACCTAGATGAAAAAGTGGCTAAAACCCCCCTGCTGTTATGATATTTAAGAAAATATCATTCCAACAAATTTAATCTCATAATTGAACCTTTTGTTAACATGTTACACTGAACTCCCTAATAGTGGAACAGTCTGGTGAGAGAAATGAGCCCACCGAGTCAACATCCATCTTAACTTGCTGAGGACATTTCACGTTTCGCTTAACACTGCCCTTAGCTTAACGCTATGATTTGGCATGTATTCCATACGGTGTCACCTCTCAGCTGCAAGGGACATATTTCTGGATGGACATAATCCTGTTCGAAAGTTGTTCCTGAAGCATCAAGTCACATGCCCGCCGCATTTAAACGAGCCAATGAAATTATCTGTATTTAAATATTTTGACCTGGGCATCTCAGACATGTCAGTCTCACTTGAGTGCAGAGGCACAAGACTGGGTATTCTATACAAGACAAAAACTAAGTTGTGCGAATCAGCTATTTTAGTTCTCACTCTAATGGAGCATGCTTCTTTGTTTTTCTTTAGAAAAATCATATTACAAACGACCTTACCCATTTGAAAAAAAATAAAATCGGCGACAGTTCACAGGAAAATGATATGCTTTTTATTTTGTGATAGGGGCTTTTCGAGGCCCACCAAGGGATCATTTCAGTTGATGGCTTTCTGGAGGTGTGTTGTCGTTTTATGAATGTGATTGCGCCGTTGTCGGATCTCACGGGACCAATCGGATGTGACCAATTGGGAAATGCCCTATACTCAGATATTACCCATTACTGCATGGCTATGAGCAGAAGTTTCTACGTATGATCGTGCCATGCGTTAGGATGATGATCAACATCATGAAGTGAGGTCATTGATCTTGGCAATGCAGAGTCATTAATGTCATTAACGTCTCCCGATCGAGAGAAAAAAAAAAGTGTGTTCAAATTCTACAATGCCTGAAAAAAAAAATGGAGAAACTAGTTGAACAAAAAGTTTCAGTAGTGGTGACAAGCTGAAGTACCAGGAAGACGAGTAAAAAAATAGTTACTTCTGGACGGTAACTTTCAAAAACGTGAACGGATTCTTTGCAGATTTGGTATGTGGATAACTTGCCACAGGATATCACTCGAGATTGCTTTCCATGCTGGGTACTGAACGTTAAGGTTCCAAGCCAAATCAGTAGTTTCAATGTCGATGGACTTCAGACGCTCTGATTTTCATTAAAATTTTCTCTGAAGCATCAAATTAATTAATGGAATAAATTATCAAATTATTGTACTTCGTATATTACTCCTCAGCCCTACGGGCTCAGGAGTATTGTTGTGGCCCTAGCAGTGTGTCTGTCCGTCTGTCCGAGCCGTATCTCGAAAACTATTTCAAGGAAGTTCTTGAAACTTACAGGTTATGATCCTTTTATTTTTTACTTGTGCCTTTCAAACTTTCAGGTCTAACCGGTCATTAATTATTTTTTTACATTTTTTTTTATTTTTCTACCATTTTCCAGGCTTCTAAAAAGGGATCTCCAAGTATGCATACATTAGGCCTACTTTCATACTGATTTACATACACTTACTGGCATGTAGCCTATCAAGAGCTCCATAGTAAAGCTGTATGTCTGCCATTGGTTCATTCAGTGTAGTGCAGGACTCATTTGCATATTCAGTAGTATGGTATTGCCAGTGACTCATTGATCATATGAAATGTATGAACACATTACATGTACTTAGATCTAATGTAGATCCAGCAGTTTTGCTTCTTTGGAGCTTCTTAACTATTACAGTGGCAGTCAACACCCACATTTTAAAACCAGCAACTTGGTATTAAGTCCTGATATCTGATTTATTTGTGCATTTGGCTAGAAAGTGTTACACCAAGCACTGGCAAGAAAGAGGGCTTAATTATCATATCACAGAACTCAATGAACCACTCCCCTTCACAGCCGGGCCTAAATTAAAAATCGACCATAGAGGTCCATGTCCCCCGCTAGCAGCACCAGTTATGGTGGATTACATCCACCATAACTGGCGCTGCTGCTGCGGGGGCCATGGACCTCTATGGTCGATTTTTTTTGGTCGATGATATCTCATATCATTGATGAAGAGTATGATTTGAAAATGGAGATATCACTGATGAGCTTAACATAATCTTATACAGCAGATGGCACCCATATTGGATTATGCACATCCATAAAACATAATACCAACTGTCCTCTCACCAATGTCCATGCCCTCCCCAAGCTTGAAGTAGATTGATTGAATCGTTCTAGAGTAATTGTCCAGACAAGTTCTAAATGCTGAAAATCTATATGACTGATGGTGGCCATCTTGGATTACACAGGTAACTGTAAAGCAATGATAACTGTCCTCTCACCGATGTGAAGCCAAACTGCAAGTTTGAAGTCGATCAGTTGAATTATTCTAGAGTTGTTGCAAGATGCAACTGCTTAAAATGCAACATAATCCAATATCGCTGGTAGTTGGCAGCCAAATTGGATTATGCTCGTTCATGAAACACAATCCTAACCGGGATCTCATCAAGGTCAAGGGACTTCTCAAGTTTGAAGTAGATCAGTTGAATCGTACTCCAGCTATTGTCCGGACAAGATCAAACTGCTTAAAATCCAATTAAATCCAGTATGGCTGATGGTGGCCATATTGGATTAAGCACGTCCTTGAAGAACACTCCTAATCCTCCTCTCAACAATGTCAAGGCACTCCCCAGGTATGAAGTAGATCTGTTGAATCGTTCTCGAGTTATTGTCCGGACAAGATCCAACTGCTTATAATCCAATATGGCTGACGGCGGCCATATTAGATTATGCACATTGCTGAAAAACAATCCCAACCGTCCTCTCACCAATGTCAAAGCACACCCCAAGTTTAAGTTTATCGGTTAAATCGTTTACGAGTTATTGTCCGGACAAGTAAATCTAAGATCCAACTGCTTATAATCCAATATGGCGGACGGTGGCCATATTGGATTATGCACATTGCTGAAAAACAATCCCAACCGTCCTCTCACCGATGTCAAGGCACTCCCCAAGTTTGAAGTAGATCAGTTGAATCGTACTCCAGTTATTGTCCGAACAAGATCAAATTGCTTAAAATCCAATGAAATCCAGTATGGCTGATGGTGGCCATATTGGATCAAGCACGTCCTTCAAAAACAATCCTAATCCTCCTCTCAACAATGTCAAGGCACTCCCCACATATGAAGTAGATCGGTTGAATCGTTCTCGAGTTATTGTCCGGACAAGATCCAACTGCTTATAATCCAATATGGCTGACGGCAGCCATATTAGATTACGCACATTGCTGAAAAACAATCCCAACCGTCCTCTCACCAATGTCAAGGCACACCTCAAGTTTGAAGTTGATCGGCTAAATCGTTCACGAGTTATTGTCCGGACAAGAAAATCTAAGATCCAACTGCTTATAATCCAATATGGCTGACGGCGGCCATATTAGATTACGCACATTGCTGAAAAACAATCCCAACTGTCCTCTCATCAATGTCAAGGCACACCACAAGTTTGAAGTTGATCGGTTAAATCTTTCACGAGTTATTGTCCGGACAAGAAAATCTAAGATACCTTGATACCTCCGCTTTGAGCTTAAGTCCTAGACTTGTTAGCTCCTCCAGACAGCCAACTTCACTCAGTGCACTCCGCTTCCGTATCACCACCCTAACTTGTACCAATAAATATCTCTTGTGATGCTCCAGTGATTGTCAAGTTGGTTTTTAAATGCGTTAACACTTGATGCTGATACGACTTCTTCAGGTAAGCTGTTCCAGTTGCTGGTGATTCTGATGGCGAAAGAATTCCCTCTTAGGTCAATTCTGTGTCTCCGTTTGTGTAATTTATGACTATGTCCTCTAGTCCTACTATGGAGCTGCATCCAGAGAAAATTTTGTTTGACATGGTCTATGTTATTGAGGATTTTATATACTTGTATCATGTCACCCCTTAAACGACGATGATTAAGAGTCGGTAAGTTTAGAGTTCTCAATCGCTCGTGATAAGGGAGATGAGCAATGGAGGCAATAAGTCTTGTGGCCCTGCGTTGAACTCTTTCTAGATTATCTTTGTCTCCTTCAAAACATGGGCTCCAAACTGTATTGGCATACTCCAGTTTAGGTCTTACAAGGCTTTTGTACAAGTTAATAAACAGGGATGGAGTCAGGTACTTGAAGGTTCTCCTGATGATTCCCAGAGTTTGATTCGCCTTATTAGTGACAATGTTTACATGACGTCTAAACTTCATATCACTATCAAGAGTGACACCAAGGTCTTTTTCTTCATTTGTGACAGTCAAAGGTGAACCAGAGTAGGTCATATAATAGTCTTGGTTTGGGTTTGTTCTGCCAGCATGCATGATGGAAGATTTTTCAATGTTAAAAGGCAACTGCCAGGACTCTGACCACTGCCCCGCTGATATTATGTCATTTTGAAGCTCGTCACAATTTGCTGCAGATTCCAAGCATTTATACAATTTGGTGTCATCAGCAAAGATTTTACACAAACACTTCACAGCATCAGGTAAGTCGTTTATGTATATTAAAAATAAAACCGGACCCAGAACACTCCCTTGTGGAGTACGTCCTTCAAAAACAATCCTATATACATCTTTATACATCTTTTTATACCCCTGAACATAGTAGGGGTATACTAGGGGTATACTGGATTCCGATTGTCCATCCGTCATTGTGTCAGTGTATCCATTCGTTCATCTGTCTGAATTGTGGCTTGGGTTTGCATTTTGCATGCCATAACTGTCTGCTATGAATCCAAACTTCTACACCCATAAAAACATCTTGGTCTAGACTGTTCAGAGGCTGAGGAGTTGTAGCACCTCTGGTGCCTCATGTTTCATCCTGTTATGACTGTCAAAGGTAACTAAAGCATTACACATAACACAACCTATACACATGATCAAATTTGGGGAAATAGGTAAAACTATGTATTTCTAAAGATCACAGTCAAACATCAAAACCATAAAATCACACAGATAACGGCAGCCTTTCGAAGTCCACGAGTTCTAGTTTTGACGTCAAACTATCAAGAAATTTGACTAGTAATTATGTAAAAAAAACACATTTAAAATGTTGTTCCAACAAAGATGTGAATTGGTTCAAATGTTTTTGTATAGGTCAATTTGGGGCGAAAGAAAACCGTATTCATTTTAAGGTCACAATGTCAAATGTAAAGGTAACATGCCAGAACATGGGAAGAAATTTTGATATGGCTGATGATCAAATAGGACTGGTTGGTGCTTATTTGGTTCAATGCGATACGACAAATAGGCCTACTGTTGAATCCTATTCACACACTCAAGTATGACCAACTCGTGGCAAGAACAGCATTCCCAGCTTTTCTTGGAAACGAAATTCCCTGATTTTTCCCTGATTAATTTTCAAATTTTCTGAGGGAAATATATCCTCCATGACAGGTTTGTAGCAATAAGAACACTAAGATACATAGGCAATTTGCAGAAATGCACGCAATAGCCTCCCTTCCCCCCTTACAGCCATCCATTCCTCACCGTACATTTATGCAATTACTTATACAAACATTGAGTGTACACTAATAATACAAGAACACTTTAACACACTATAAGATGTTTGACTCTTTCCTGTGCAGTCTAAATATTTTATTAAGACAGTTGCATACATGTAACAGCTCAAACTGTCTTTCCATGCTTTACATCTGTCCAAGCTTTCCTATGAACAAAGAAAACTACCATTTAATGTTTCTGAATTAGTTTCCAAATCTAAGGCCAGATGATTCAAGTGTCCTTTTACACTTTCTTCCAGGAGTCTGACAGTTCAGTTACAGACATGCAAAATAAGCACAACCACTGGCCATTTATAGTCCCATTGCATGCAGTTATGAAAGAATTAGTCCTGACAAAGAGTTCAATCTATGCTAGATAATGAAGTGTTAAGAAGGAAAAGCCAACAAAGCCAGCCACATGTGACTCCTCTCTTGTTACTCAATTTCCCCCGAGTTTTCTCTGATGTTGGGTATTTTGCTCGAATTCCCTGAGTTTTCCCGGACTGGAAAATCATTTTCCCGGAGTGGCTGGGAACCCTGAAGAAAGAAGCCTATTGATTGAGAAGTCCATGTATGTCTATCTGTCAATCAGTTTATGAGCTTATTGTTTCTGTGAGATCTCCTGTTAGACAAAGACATGTGGCTGTCGCCATCGGGACCCCTCGGGCCGGGCCCAGAGCAATTGTGGAAATAATGTTTCTGACCCCAACAACTCACATATTTGGGGTGGGCATAATTTTACCTGTATGATATAGATCATAGACAGACAAAACAATATAGCAATAGAGCAGTGATTACCTATAGTAGATGTAGTCGAACGATTACTGTCTATTCACAGCAATCCACACAGGTGTGTGTGAACTCCTGAAAAACACATCCCATGGCACCGACTTTCAATAGGCTTCTGGTACTGGCTGTATTAAACAACTGTATTAAGTTTCATTGTTTGTGAGTGAAGGACTTTTTGAGATAATGTGTTTACAAGGATATGGACCAACAGACATGTATAAAGGGGCATAACGCCTGAAAAACACATCCGATTACACCGACTTTGAATAGGCTTCTGGTACTAGCTGCATTAAACAACTGTATGAAGTTTCACTGTTGTGAGTGAAGGACTTTTTGAGATAATGTGTTTACAAGGATAAAAACAGACAGACATGTATAAAGGGGCATAACTCCTGAAAAACACATCCAATGTCACCGACTTTCAATAGGCTTCTGGTACTGGTTGTATTAAACAACTGTATGAAGTTTCATTGTTGTGAGTGAAGGACTTTTTGAAATAATGTGTTTACAAGGATATGGACCAACAGACATGTATAAAGGGGCATAACTCCTGACAAACACATCCGATTACACCGACTTTGAATAGGCTTCTGGTACTAGCTGCATTAAACAACGGTATGAAGTTTCATTGTTGTGAGTGAAGGACTTTTTGAGATAATGTGTTTACAAGGATAAAAACAGCCAGACATGTATAAAGGGGCATAACTCCTGAAAAACACATCCGATTACACCGACTTTCAATAGGCTTCTGGTACTGGCTGTATTAAACAACTGTATGAAGTTTCATTGTTGTAAGTGAAGGACTTTTTGAGATAATGTGTTTACAATGATATGATGGACAGACGGACGGAGAGACGGACGGACGACGGAGGCAACGACAATACCGCTCGGGCAGATTCTGCCCGAGGGGTAAAAAACCTTATCGCTTGTCCATTGTAATGTCCTGTAGGATCGCTTTTCCACACCTCTGTTCATGTTTTACGGGCATATATCGAAGATCGCTGGCTCGTTCACATTTTGATTTGCGTCTATTTCATTAGGAGGTCAAAGGCCAAGTTTACCTAGGCCAGAAAACCTGGAACCATTTTTACGGATTTGTACCAAACATTGGGTATACCGGTTCCTCATCCATTGATCAAAGAAGAACCCTATTTATTTTGTGGTCAAAGGTCACCTATGCTGCAAAAAATGGAAAACCTCCCGTTCAAAGTTATGGATTAGTATTATATACCTTGCCCATTGAGCAAAGAAGAAATCTATTTTAATTGGAGGTTAAAGATCAAATTCACTTCGGCCAGTGAAGCTGTAAAACTGGGAACTTTCCAGTGCCAGGTGATGGATATATTTGTACCAAACTCTGCGTATACCGTGCCCATGGGACAAAGAATTACCCTATTTATGTTGAGGTTAAAAGGTCAAGGTTACTTGAGCCAGACATTATGCACATAAATGGGAAATCGCCAGTTTCAGGTTATGGATTTGAACCAAACTTTGGGTATGTATACTTTGCCCTTAACTTGAGGTCAAATGTCTTCACCTTGACAAGAAAATGAAATTGTCCATTCTAAGGTCCTTGGTCAGTGATTAATTTTCCATCACATATGTTCAGGGTGTACAGGTGTATATCAAAGTCCATCAAATCTTGTAGATACATATCCACACATAGGTACTAGCTAGGCTAAGTTGGTGGATCAAACATCAATCATGAAGTATTGATATATCTAAGATTATCCTAAAAGATGGTTACAAGATGAAAGTCAATAAAGCTGGGAAATAATTTGAATACTTTACAGCAAAAGAAGTGCTTAATCAAATATCTCAAAGAATGGATGAAAGATAAAATATTACCACCCTGTGGGGCTCCCGGCGAGTCCTGCACACTATATAGATTTTTTTATACAGAAGAAACCACTGAACTGAATTTAACAAAAATTGGCATGATGATTGGCATTGGCTCCCATGAATGACCTGCAGTATTCAGTATTTTAAGTAATTCTTCTTTCCGTTTCTTCATTGTGATGTTGAAAATGACACTTATAGCTATGATGTTACTTTGTCATGTTGGCTGATGATGTAATACAGGGGCGGGGGGGGGGGGAATAAAAAGAAAATGTTCACCTGTGGTGTTTTTTTATAAATTTATTGTGTATATCAACTTAACACAGGAGAGAGTACTTCAGCTCTGAAATATCTATACATAAATGGTGTGTCACAAGAAAGGGGCCTTCTTCTTGCGCAAAGAAACCCCTTTATTGTGATGAAGCCATATATATGTATTCATATAAACTGTGTAAAAGGTGATTTTAAGTGCAGACTTATGAACAATAAGATGACAACCCAAAGAGGTCGTCCTTCCCAGCAGAGAATCTTTGGTTTATACTTGGTGTAAGAATGCACAAGACAAAGCCTACAATAGCCTGTCTGAGCTCAACAATGCGTCTAGACGTGACCCTTTTCAGCTGCACAAAAGCCTCAACAATGCGTTCTTACACCAGGTATCGACCAAATCTTTTGAAACATTGTTTTTCTCTCTTCACCTTCACACGGAAGGCACAAGCCACCATAAAATATGTGAAATAAATAAGTTGCACTAGAACTCCTACATTAATTGAAATATTGAATTTTATATTTTCTATTTTTCACAGAATTAGTTCATAAACATTTCTATTTCTCAAGACTTTTTGGGAGGTTTTTTATTTCTTTTCTCCGACAATTCAGTCAATTTTTTATCGAGTTTATGTTGCATTTGAGCCTTCTTCCCAGGATCCAGTTTTGTCTCTTTAAAGCCGCTTCCTCTTTGTAAGATACCATCTCGTATTATCACCTGACGAGCTTTGACTTTAGCTGCATCCCCACAACCATGGATTTCTGGGATGTGGTGATTAAGACAAAATCTACGATTGCAGAACTCACAATTCTGACCTAAAATCGAGGTTAATGTCTTACATTTTTTGAAGCTACATTTAGAGTCTGTTTCAGTAGCTGCTGCTAAAAGTGCCTCAAAATCATCTGGGTCGACATTATCAATGGCAGCTTTAACACTTTTCACCTTCATCCCACCGCTTCCACCAAACTGTTCTCCCTTCTCTTTCTTCGTGACCTTCTTGTCAGGTTGACTTTGGCCACATTTGATGTTACTGGACGAGGATTTACCACCTCCTTTCATAGCCTCTGTTCTGGAGCAGTGCAGCTCGTGTAACTGTAAGTTTGCTTTGATGACATCTTTACCACAGTGCCGGCAAGAAATGAGGCCTTTACTCTCTGGTAGCTGACCAGTGAACAGCTCAATATTTGTGTCTGAATCAGTCAGCTGTTTGGCAGCATTCACTTCTCTTCTACCAACTGTCGCTTTATCACATTCACGTCCTTGTTGAACTCCTTCAGTTAGGATATCCGAGACAGTCAAAGAATCCTTGTAACATATCTCCCTGCCATTGTTGACCTTCATGTGCATGTCAACAGTAGGTTCGATGTGCACCATTCGATCTTTTGGACTGGATAGTATTTTCTGTATGACAATGTGCCTTTGGTCTTCCTCTCCCTTGCTCACATGGGACAAGCCAAACTTCTCTGCTATCTGAAACATTGGTAGAGCAACTAACATTAGATATTATACAGGTTTTCAAGCTATTATTATATGCACCAAATGTTAAAATTTGTCCTATTCAAAGCTTCTCAGCCTCATGTGATACTAACCTACCTAAGGTTTGAGATGTAGTGTGCATTGTTTTTAAACACACACATGCTGAATCACCTACAATATATTCCCTTATAAAAATTACTAACAGGTTTATTTATTTCATTATTTTATTTCAGAAGTACAATATTTCTGTACCCCCGGCGGGGGTTCCCACAGTACCCAGGGTTATATCCAGGAATTTGAAGTAGTGTCCTGATTTGAAAAAAATAATGCCGAGCGCAGCGAGGCGTAACGTACAGGCCGGGGTCCAGGGGCCGCCTAGGCGCCGCGAAATTCTGGGACCCTTGATGCTCTTAGAAGCATTC
The DNA here is from genome assembly GCA_036873755.1 of Hanleya hanleyi. Classification (NCBI taxonomy): domain Eukaryota; kingdom Metazoa; phylum Mollusca; class Polyplacophora; order Lepidopleurida; family Hanleyidae; genus Hanleya; species Hanleya hanleyi. Next base: position 47,078 of record JAVTVY010038900.1, read on the forward strand.
CAACCGATTCCTGGCTGCACATGTCTTGTCGATCAGACAAGCATATCATGCACATTTTACTTCTTGTTTAATTTGATCATCTGCTTTTAAAATTATTTACAGCTGCTGCTTTAAAAATTTCTATTGAATAGATTCCTCTGTACAGTATTTTTATACCATGCTGTATATCATTCGAAGCTAATTCTCTTCCCACCTCGACTGCCTCAACGGGTTGAACATAATTTGTCCCAGCTTCGATGCCTGCATCATTTTCCATGTCGTGTTCAACATCTGCTTGACCTGTGTTTTCAATACCGGCAGCACAGCATCGAGCAAAGAGAACGTCGACTTTGTGGCAGTCAGACCCTTCATCTTCCTTTAGTTTGTTTTTTTTTCAAATGTCCAGCCAACACACCGCGTCCTCTTGTGCGGCCGCTACCCGTCGTATTTCCCCCAGACCCACCATGCCATGACGGCTTGTCATTGCAGATACAACGCGAGAATGCACACGCTGCCTAGCTCTCCAGACACTCACAGGCGTACATATTTCCGACTTCATTCATAGTATAGACCTCTGCCTGGAGAACGAAAACTATCGCGCCCCTAGTAGCCAAGCTTATCAACGGATAGATGCATAGTTGTCTCCCTTGCCATAAGTTGTCTAACGCGAGTTGACACACACTCGTCCAGGTTTACGGCTTTCAAACTTCGTAAAAAAACATCATTTGATTTTTGAAAAAAATCATTTGATATTTTGCAAAAACATATTCATTTTTAATTCATTTGATTTCGTACCTGTGTCCGTTTTACGGACGCTGTGAGACCCTAGATCTAACCCTGGTACCGAACCCGCGTTAGTTTTGAATTTTGTGTCGCCTTAAATGAAGGACATTTCCTTCAATTTTGCTATCAAATCATTCTATTCCACATCATATGATTTACCCCAAAGCTATTTCATGAACCATATTTTATTTCAGAAATATAATATGAAATAACTGGCGGAGGAATCCGACCCGTTAGTTTTAAATTTCATGTCGCCTTAAATGAAGGATACCATTTCGCTATCAAATAATTGTATTGTATGCCACATCATATGATTTACCCTAAAACTTTTGCATGAACCATATTCCACACATTCAACTTACTATATTAATTAAGAGTCTCTAAATTTTGAGTGCACACCGTGTATATGATCAATTTCCTGAATTGAATTGAATTTCTGACCTTGTGGTTCCTCAGATTGACAGATGACAGCATGCAGTTGTCAGTGTGGTTGTTTCATGTGCAGGGAGCTTTCCATTGCTTTCATGTCAGCACACCTACCACTACACCCTCGAGAGCATGTCCCCACCCCTGGGGCGCCGAGCCTCACCCTCTATATCCTAAATTAAGCCTCGCCCAACCCCATACCCTCCTATATGCCAGAAGCTTACACTACCCTCGGGAGTATGCTCTATCTCCGGGCACCAAGCCTCACCCTCCATCTCCAAAACTAACCCTCGCCCAACCCTCGTATATTGCGTTTGAGCTTTATACGTATCCAATTTTTTTTGGCAGAAAGTGGAAATTTGTGTGTAGTCTGCAATGTTGGTACAATTCTGCCACCCCTCAATGAATTGCAGCCCCAACAAGAGCCCAAGGGGCTTCAATATATGCCCGTATATCTGGAATTACACCGGTCCAAATTGCAAGGTTGTTTATTAGCCTTGATTCCAATTGGTAGCTAGCAATCCAGAGAAAGCTCTACCATTTTGTGCTTGTGAGAATGTAACGTATATCACATCTTATATATTGAATGATAAATTAAAATGGGCTCAACTCTTGGTAAATAGCTGACCTTGAAACAAGAGGTGAGAGCTCATAATCCCACACTGAAATCGACAACACAAGAAAATAGTAGTTTTTCTGCAAATGGATTCCTTACGGGTGAGCGAAATTTTCATGAAGTAAGAAGAAAATGATGAAGTAAACCTTTGTTCTTGAGTTAATAAACAGGTATGAAGTTCATAAAGGACCCCTCTCCCAATTAAATTAGTAAATGTATGTTTCACAACAGTTTAACTAAATGTAGCTGTTTCAAACATGGGAGATAACTGCACAGAAGAAATGCCATATACATGTAGGGGAAAGAACTATGAATATTCCAACCTAACACATATTGTCGGCTAAACTTGATTCAGTTTTGGGGGACTGTGACCTTGACCTTGTGCGTTAGGTATACTCAAAGTTTGGTACCAATCCATACCTTGAAACTAGAGATATTGAAATGTTAATGGATGAATGGACAGAATGCAACATTGCATTACATGATCAATGTATCTACTGACACAAAAAACTCTTGATTCTGGGGTCACAGTGACCTTGACTATTGACCTTGACCTAAATTTTGGTACATGACAAACCATCTCCCCGTAATTCCTCAATGGACACAAAAAATCATGATTTTTAACAATTTTGGGGTCACAGTGACCTTGACCGTTGACCGTGACCTACATTTTGGTATGTGACACATCGTGTCCCCCTAATGTATCTACTGACACAAAAAAGTTCTTTTTAATAATTTCCTGATTTTGGGGTCACAGTGACTTTTGACCCTCGCTCTTGACCTAATTTTTGGTATGCGGCACTTCAATTCCTCCTACTGAATCCACTCACAAAAATTTTGCAATTTTTTAATGATTTCCAGATTTTTCGGTCACACTGACCTTTGACCTTGCTTCTGGGGTCACAGTGACCTTGACTATTGACCTGGATCTAAATTTTGGTACATAACAAATTGATCCCCGTAATTTCTCAATGGACTCAATAAATCATTATTTTTTCCACAATTTTGGGGTCAGTGACCTTGACCTTTGACCGTGATCCACATTTTGGTAGGTGACACATCGTGTTCCCCTAATGTACCTACTGACACAAAAAATGTTATTTTTAATAATTTCCTGATTTTGGGGTCACAGTGGCCTTTGACCTTCAACCTTGACCTAATTTTTTTTATGTGACGTTTCATTTCCCCCTACTGAATCCACTCACCAAAAATTTGAAATTTTTAATGATATCCTGATTTTTCGGTCACACGGACCTTTGACCTCTGACCTCGACCTACATTCGGTATGCAACACATCGTTCCCCCCTTGGGCAGCCACTCACCAATAATTAGAACTGTAGATGGAAAACTGTCAATGATTTCCTGATTTTAGGCAACAGTGACCTTTGACCTCTGACCTCAATTTTGGTACGCGACACATCGTCTTCACCTAGCGTATCCACTCATGAAAAATTACGACTGTGGAAAGAAAACTTTCACAGATATAGACCGGACACGAACATTTCAGTGATTTCCTGTTTTTCAGGCCAGTGACCTTTGACCTCGACCTTCATTTTGGTACGTGACACATCGTCTCCCCGTAAGGTACCCACTCACCAAAAATTGGAACTGTGGATAGAAAACTGTCCCAGATATAGACCGGACACGAGGGACGGACAGACAGACAGACGGACAGAAACCGCCATCACACAATACGTCCGCAAAAGGCGTATAAAAAGGCTTGATTTATCAGGCAGAGCCCCATGTTTTCGAATTTGGTAAGTGGGTCCCTTGCCTCAAGATTTGGCTTGGGATTGATTGTTTTTCGTGCCAATCCACCTCTAGGTGGCGCCACCTGGGGTCAAGTTAAAATTGGATTGCAGGACAAACTTTTGAAAACCTTGAGAATACTTTCTCTTTCCAAATTTACTATGTGGGTACCTCTTGCTTCAAGATCTGGCTTGAGACTTTTTTGATGTCAATTCGAGTGAAGGTGGCACCACCTGAAGGATAAGTTTAAAGTGTTTCCAGACAATAACTTTGAAAATCTGGACTGATTCTTTCTAAATTTGGTATGTGGGTACCTCACCTCAATATCTCGCTTGGCATTGTTTTTCATGCCGATCATATAGGTGGCGCCACCTGAGGGTCAATTTAAATACTTGAATGGATTCTTTCTAAATTTGGTATATGGGTACCTTGCCTGAAGGTCTCGCTTGGGATTGTTTTTCATGTTGATCTGCTTGTAGGTGGCACCACCTGTGGGCCAAGTTAACATTTTGGTAAAACTGAACAGATTCAATTTCTATTTCCAATGTCAGGGGATCTTGCCTCAAAATTTTGGTTGGGATTGTTTTTCGTGCCAATCCGCCAAAAGGTGGGCCAAAGTGAAATTGCATTTCCGGAAAAGTAACTTTTGAAGACCTGAACGGATTCTTTCCACATTGGTATGTGGGTACCTTCCCTCAAGTTATCTTTTGGGAATGTTTTTGTGCCGATTCGCCTGTAGGTGGCACCACCTGGGGGCCATGTTAAAACTGTTTTTCCTAATGAATGTTTTCTACAAAAGGAAAGCCTCCTCGATCGCATTTTCGAGTGACTATATGTAATTTTTTTTTAGTTGGTACCTTACGATTGGATGCAGTACAAATGCTGTCCAAAGATGGTTTGCCAGCAAGTTACTCCATGTAGTGATTGGCCTATCAGATGCCTTCTAAATTTCACATTGTCTATAGAAATTAACAAATAGGGTGTTGCACAGACACACAGATGATGGACAAACTGTTAGACTGATAAACAAGAAGCTCCTCTCTTCTGGATTTTGAAAGTACAGCCTTTAGTTTTAATCCAATCAATAGTGTAGTTAAACCAGTATAAGATTTGTGAGACTGATGCCTTTACCAAAAATACAATAAACAATCTTAAGTTAAATTATTTCAAGCCCTGACTCGTGTACCACAGCACATACCTCATGTACCATATAGCGGTCCCTGGGTGTTAACAATGGTGGAAAGCAATGCTCAGACTTCAAGGTGTCTTTCACAAACTCCTCTATCAGCCGTTCCAGTTCTATGTAACCCGGATCTTCTTCAATAGGACTGTCAAATATACCAATGGACAGAGATTGAAGTGGATCTTTGTAAAAAATCTGGAAAAATACTATCCTAGCACTTTAAGCTGGGGTCCAGGATTCTTGGGTCCTAGATGGCTGGAGAAGCATTCTAAGCGATTTCTGGGAAAGAATACTGCAGATTGTCATCTAAATTCAAGGCATTATATTATATTGATTTTTTCCTTGTAACCAAATATTCCTATGAAGTAGGCTACAGATCGCAAATTGTCCGGAAATGAGTGAGTGAGTCAGTCCATCCGAATCCTTTCGTCGGCAAAATAAGGAGAACCGTTGACATTAGAACCTTGATTTTTGGCATGAACGTGCATTAGGGTATTGTTACCAGCAAGTTCTGAGCTGACTGAATTCTGATGAAAACTTGATTTATAATTTTTTTTTATATTATTTATTGATGGCTCAGCGAGTCCACTGTCATGCCCATTGGGAACCCTTGGCTGTATGTTTCACTGTATATATAACACAGTAGAAAACCTGGTGGGATATGCTATCCGTAATTCGATACCCAAAAATGTGTACCAATTACTAATGGTTTTGAGAGCTAGAGGTCACAGCAGTGTAGCTGGGTCACCCCAATAGGCCTATAAACAGATCAGAACTAACAGTCTGAGAGGCTTGGGATTCTGCCATGGTGTAATAATTAAACTGTTCTTAGAGGTCAGAGCATGGGAGACAAAAATAAACAGATCTGTCTGGGAGTTAAAAAAATATCACAACAGATGGTACCGGTATTACATTAAACCATCGACAGTGCAGATTCTATGAGTTCACATGTTGACGTCTTTATTAATTTATTACCGTTCGAGGGGACATTTGAACAGCTGCCGTTAACTTGAGACACATATTTGTGCTATATACACACATGTTTTGATTACTAGAAACTGCTACATTATGAGAAACGAAATTAAACAGATATGTTTTACAGTATTAAGAGGCTGTATTTAAGATGCTAAGTACAATCCTCAAATTCTACATTCATCAGATTGCCGATACCCAAAATGTGTTGTCTCATATATCTAGATAACAACGTGATGTAGAGATGCTATTTATTCGTCTTTGTACCGGCCATGCTCAGGAGAATGACATAGAATCATTATTATCTTGTGCCGAGAAGGTGTTGGTCTTGAGCTGAATTACCGTAAACTACATAAATGCTACCTTTCTACTATAGGACTATGTATAAGCATTTGTTGTATTGCTGGGAAAATAATGCGATTCAAAAAGTTGTTTTGGTCCTGGACACGGGCACTGAAAACCATTAAAGAGATGTAAATGTATTTTCACACGTAAAGTCTGAAATCCACTGAACTTTTTATTATTCAATCTGTTTCCTTTAGTTAAAAAATAGCAAAATTAAATCGGCGATCGTTATTTATTTTTGGAATGAAGGCGCATTAGGAGACTTACCAACAAGTTCTGAGCTGGTGATTTTTGATGAAAATCACTGGTGATTCTGACTTAATCTTAACATAGGCAGGATTTCAACTGGGGGTGGAAATTTCAAGAGTTCAGTTCGCGTCGGAGTTCTAATGCTTACCCTACTTCGTAGGTCCTGTGACGTTAGTCACACTGCTCATGTTTTCAGTACATAATTCAAATACTGGGCAAAAAGTTCCATACATCAAAGCAAGCATGATGTAGATGCCACACTACTGGAAGCAAATGAATTTGACTCTGTGCACTCAACATCAGACTGTGAGAAAGCGAACAGACAGGGTGAAGCCCCATTAGATTTTAGAAGTTTGAGTTTTTAGTTTTTTGCATATTTAGAATGATTTTTCAGGTCACTCTTTCCAGTGGTCACGTATATTTTTCCTTCAGCCGCGACCATTTAACTTGAGGTCAGTCGTCCTGTCAACAATTTTCACATAGTCGACTTCAAATTATAAATACGTCTGACATTGTCAACAGCAAGTCTAACAAACTTCGCTATGAAAGCTGGCGCCAAAGAACACGAGGTAACATACTGCTTTCCGATACATTCACGGGACGAGAACAACATGCCCTCAGCTACTACAGACAGCGCGACAGGCAATATCAGCATTCGCTGACCTACGTAACAGAAAGCTGCAAAAACAAGCCGAGTCAATTTTGGGAAACATCACTCTGCGGGGAGATCACACTGTGCTGGAAATATTATAAAGCCGATCACTCAGGAACTGCATGGTTATTTCAAACTTATTATAACTCGAATTTTAATCACATAATTTCTATTTTTTGGGGATTCTCAAACCCAAGCTAAAAGATTTTTTGTTTGTTAGAATGGTTTAACGGAGGTTCATTATCGACGAAAATAGCAACAACAACAACATGGTCATGTGAGATAGAAAATCGGAAAATCCGTGAATTTTTTGGAGATTCTAAAAAATCTGGAAATCTGGATATATCCAGAAGACTTCAATCTCTGAATGGAAGAATATATTCATTAAAGATTTCTACAGGTACTGCTAAATGATCCATCCATTGGTCAGTAGGCTTGGAGTTTATGTGTGGACAGCAAACACCAAAACCAGAATGCACTACGGCCAATCCAACCTATCCCACTTTACATTCTTGCTCTAGTGACCTTCAGTCATACTTGGAGTAATCCGAGAACAAGGGATGTATTCAGTTTTGGTGGTATCAGTTTTGGTGGCATCATGAACCTGGTCTGGAAAAATATTCATGTGTATGTATACATGGCAGTGTGACGAACGTCACAGGACCTACAAAGTAGGGTTTGATATGATTTAAGTGTGTACCTTGACCTAAGACTGACCATTTCCATGGTCGTAGGAGGCATTGAGACATGTTTTTGCCAATTTTGAGGTTTCTAGGTCACCTAATTAGGTCATAAATTGGGTCAGAAAGTAGGTCACATTGTCCTTGACTCAATTAGGTCAGGTCAAACTGATATTGACCTAATTAAGGGCATTTCCATGGTCTTAGGAGGCATTAGAAATGTTTTTGCCAATTTTGAGGTTTATAGGTCACCTAAGTCAGATTTTCATCAAAAAGTAGGTCAGCTCAGAACTTGCTGAGCTAATGCACGTTTATGCCAAAAATCAAGGTTCTAATGTCAACGGTTCTCCTTATTTTGCCGGAGAAAGAATTCGGATGGATTGACTGACTGACTCTCATTACCGGACAATTTGCAAATGAGAGCCTACTTCGTAGGAATAAACATTTAGAATGGCTGAAATTTGTTGTTTTCATGAATGTCACTTCAGCCACCATGTGAATGCTTTTCTTGAATAATATCGGGTGGCAGTATGGACCCAGTATGGTCACCATGTCGTTTTTACCTGATGACACCCTACAAAATAACTGAGGCTACTTTTAAAATTATCATGTGTACATTAGTTGGGAGTTAGGGGCTGCATGTAATATATGGGTTTCTATTGTTATTTCACAGTTAGTCTCGCTCACATCTTGGGTTTCTTCTCTGGATCAAGTTTTAGCTTCTGTTCCTTCATCCACTGCCTCTGTCCATGGTTCAGCTTTCCATCTTTAGTCTGGCCAGTAAGTTTGGGTTTCCTGGCCACCATTTTGTTATGTTTTGGTCTGGCTCCAGTGCCGGTAGTCTTGGTAACTTTCTGGTCTAAAAGGTCAGTGACATGGGCAGGTCTGTCCACTTCTGTCCCTCCCTCTACAAGACATTAATCAGGTCACACTTGACTGAATGGTTTATATTACAACTATTCAACAAAACCATGTAGGAGCACGTACTGTAGAGAAATGGAGATGAGTCTTGTCAGCGGTAGCTATTCAAATCTTATCTGACATAAAAATGACGAGGAATGTTGATATATGTATACAGGGAAGCTTTGAGCATTCAGTATTGTACAGTTCCCACCCTATCAGTACTGTTCAGTAAGGCCCTAATACGGGATGTTTATGTACAGTAACTGAGTGGTACTGATCAGAAATCTTCAGGCCAGTACTGTAAAGTCTTTAACTGAGCAGTTCAGCACAGTAAGGAACTGACATCCTAAAACTGATCAGCACTGCACAGTTGTGGCAAGAAAGAGAATTAAATTTAAAGTCGCATTCAGCCAGTTGTGGCGAAGAACCATTCAGTTGTTGACTCTACATTTACTGCTCATTACAATAAGGTCAGCAACTTTTCAAGGTCCTTCCTAGGCAGATATCTACATTTTCTGCACATACTAATCGGTCCCAGGATTGCCTATCATATGAACAATGATATATGAATGATATGGTATGGGAAAAATGAAACAAATGTATCAATTAACTACAAAATTGCTACATATTATAACTGTTGGAACATCCACAAAACTTCTAGTTAGGTATGGGTTCAGCTGGAAACTATCCATTTTCATGATCTTGGCAAAAAGTACCAGAAAGGATGTTTTTGTCACCATTAGTTCTGTCCTGGCACAAACACAATGGAACTTTGTTCACATCATCTTACTCTCATTTTAATAATTAGATGACCTAGCCCTAAACTCGAACAGTCAGTCAACATTCACAACAAAATCTGGTGGTTCTGAAACATTTTGGTACATCTAGTGTCTTCAAGAATACAGGAATCCAAAACCCTAAAACGAATGATTTTCTTGGCAAAGACATCACAGCTATAGGTCTCAACATTCTCATCTTGTATTTAACATGTAATGACATATAGATGATACAATATATTATGTAAGGATATATAGAGGATACAATATATCATGTAAGGATGTATATAAGATACAATATATCATGTAAGGATATATAGAGGATGCAATATATCATGTAAGGATATATAGAAGATACAATGGATATATAGAGGATACAATATAACATGTAATGACAATAAGATATCATATAATGACATATACAGGATGTAATATAATCAGAGAATTATTCAGGTTTTCCCCCAGGTGTATGGAAAGTTACGACCCTCCCTGAAACTCATACACCCTTGACGCCTCAGGGTGTATGAGTTTCAGGGAGGGTCATAACTTTCCATACAAAACCTGAATAACGAATTTATTACTCCTCCAGCCTTTTTATCTTGAAGTAAAAATACTGAAGAAGGTCGATCATTTATAACCAACGGTACAACAGACAAATCCAACGGACCATTTCGGTTACGAAACTGTCCGCATTTTGCTATGGCACTGTGAGAAAGGCGCGCCACACACAATCCATTCGATCAGCTTTCGTTCGGAAATTGACTTTTATTTTTGGAACAAATGGCACATTTTGGCGAGTTATGTGTCGGAAACTTCAGTGAAAATAATGCAGTATGACTTTATTCCATTAAATTTTGACAAGTGAGCAAAAGTTATTGCATAAATATTGAGATATGGTCAGCTGAACTTTCGAAGCGAGAGCATCATTTCCAATCGCATGTGAGTTGTTCTCTATATACCCCGAGTAGCAAGACATCACTCGGGGTGTATGGGTTCATACGACCCGACCTTTTAATCAATCACAATCCAGATATTGAATACAAATTTGCTTGTGGGGTAATAAAAATTTGTATGTTATGCAGAGTTATGAAAAAGAAAACTTTGTATCTATATACCAGTGAAGTACTCTTCTGCACTGCGTATCTCTCCCTTGGTTGATAGATAGTCCACTAGAGACTTGAGGAAGTCATCATGACTGACCGTCTCCGAGTCACAGATCACCGCTAGATGGCGCCTTGCTCTCGTTACAGCAACATTGATTCGCCGGTTCTCTGCCAGGAACCCGACTTCACCTAGAAACAGATGGATATGGAGAGTGTAGGGAATAGAGTTCTCATAAATAGAGTTCTCATAAAGTGTAGGGAATGGAGTTCTTAGAAATGATTTATAAATATCAACATATCGTGACACCTTTAATCTCATTGTTCCCAGAAAGAGAATACTTATTACGGTAATTTCCCTAATAATTTGCGATGCAGTGATGAAACTCTCAACTTAAAAAATTTGCTACTTTCGAATTATTTGTCGCGCTAATTCCAGAAAAACGCTTGTGTTCGAATTATATGTTACGCTGATATTCACGGAAGATCCAAAATGGCGGACCGCTTCACCGTGATCGTTGTGATCTATTGATAACCGTGTATTATGTTTGATATCTCTATCATAGTTCATTTAGAAGACCCTGGGCCATCCTTAAAATATGTCAGTTGGCGTAACCCGCCCGCCCCATCGAAAAGCTACCGACCCAAAAGTTTTTATCAGCCATCTGTCGCCGTAAATGTTTTTTTCTTTTTCTTCAACTTCAAGCAGTCCCTGTGTAGTTGTTATTATCATTAAATTGCGTAGGTCGTGAATTTGTCCGACAGAGTTGCAAGTTTCAAGAATGAAATACAAAGAAAATATAGTCTACGAAACGAAAGAAAAATCTGCCCTCACGTGGTTGTTGTTGAAAAGTGATATGCGTGTTGAAAACTTTTGTGCCTTACTTCCCTACTTTGAAAGTGAACTCTTCCAATTCGATTCGTCGGGAACATTGCGTCGGGAAGCCTTGTGGGATTACAACACCGGGTCAGTGGAAGTTTCCATTACCGCAATAGGGATGATAGCCCGACAGTATTGTACACGTGCCTGCAGTCGGTCGACCATATTTCCCGGCTAAATCTGTACCGCGATGCTGACGTTTGGTTCATTATCCATCAAACACAAAGTAAGTGAAATGTCCAGCTTGTCAAGGATTGAAAATACATAATGAAAGTACTCAAGAGTACTATTGTCTGGAACAGTAATGGATGTGCAATATCGATTCGTTGCTTCAGAATAGTGTACATCTATTTCGATTTTCGGGAGTTTCCGAATTGTCACCGTAAGAGTTATTTGCCCCTGCCCGCTAGTGGGCACTCGAGTCAGGGAAGACAAAATATGTACTCAATAACATGAAAAGAGATAGGGTGCAATAAGCCTTTTCGCGGTTACAAGAATCGGGAGTGATCTAGAGTTCGCTGTGTGAAATGAGTTACCTGTATCTCTTTATTCAGCATTACAAAGGCATGAAAACAGTTTGCCATACACTGTTTACCTCAGGGCATTGCAGAGAATATTTGAGCTCTTTGATGAAAGCTACCATGAACAATCTTTGTGCTGCTAATTATATTGGCAGGAGGCCCAGGATTTGTTTCCAAGTCATTTGTCATTGCAGTGGGTGTCGGAACCGGGGGGGGGAGCAGGAGCCCCCCCCCACTTTTGACTTAGGGGGGGGGGGGCGAATATCTTTGGGCCCCCCCCCCCACTTTTCGGCACTACTAACTGATCATATCCCCACATAAAAATTACCGATAGAGTGCCAGGACGTTTAGTGGTGTGTTATAGGCCTGTTTTGTTTGTGTTAAACAAGGAAGTCCAAACGAGTCAGGTATATTCTTCAATATCGATGCGTGTTTATGCGAAACAAATGTGAAAATAGAATGGTGAACCATAAATCTATACCTTGTGTTCAGATTTATTTCCGGGAAAACGCGTAATACGCATCTCCGGCAGCCTGAGACCCGGAGCTTCCGGGGCCTAGGCGGCTTCGGGACCCTCGCATGTCAGGTTATTTTAGCTTTGTATAAATGAATCGGTATCATATTGGTTCTAATGTTTCATGATGTAAAGGTCATCGTTTTCTTATGTGTTAAATATTACTAGAAAGTCAAATGGATTAAGTCCTGAAAGATTTTTCGTGCTCATAAATGCGAAACAAACGTGAAAATATAATCATAAATCTGCATACATTATGTTAGAATTTATTTCCGGGAAAGCGCTTAGGACGCATCTCTGGAAATCTGGGACTTTGGAGCTTCCGGGGCCTAGGCGGCCCCTGGACTGGCCCTCGCCTGCTGGGCTGTGAGGATTTCCCTGTTTTATTTTTGTCTGAATGAATCGTATCGGTAGGCATATTGGTTTCCCTTCCAAGAATTAAAAGTCATCGTTTTGCATGTTTTAAATATACCTAGAAAGTCAAATGGATGCAGGCATGAGGTGCGATATTTTCAATACCGATGCCTCTTTATAATTGGAGAAAAAATTGTGAAAATAGAACCATAAATCTGCAGGCAGTATGATCAGTTTTATTTCCGGGAAAACGCTCAGAACACATCTCCGGTGATCTAGGCCCCCGGAACTTCCGGGGCCTAGGCGACCCCTGAACCCTCGCCTGTTGGACTGTGAGGATTTCCTTGTTTTATCTTTGTGTGAATGAATCGTATCGGTATGCATATTGGCTTCCCTTCCAAGAACTAAAAGTTATCGTTTTGTATGTTTTGAATATAAAAATCGACCATAGAGGTCCATGTCCCCCGCTAGCAGCACCAGTTATGGTGGATTACATCCACCATAACTGGCGCTGCTGCTGCGGGGGCCATGGACCTCTATGGTCGATTTTTTGGGGTCGATGATATCTCATATCATTGATAAAGAGTATGATTTGAAAATGGAGATATCGCTGATGAGCTTAACATAATCTAATACAGCAGATGGCACCCATATTGGATTATGCACATCCATAAAACATAATACATGACTGTCCTCTCACTAAGGTCAAGGGACTCCCCAAGTTTGAAGTAGATCAGTTGAACCGTACTCCAGCTATTGTCCGGACAAGATCAAACTGCTTAAAATCCAATGAAATCCAGTATGGCCGATGGTGGCCATATTGGATTAAGCACGTCCTTGAAAAACAATCCTAATCCTCCTTTCAACAATGTCAAGGCACTCCCCAGGTATGAAGTAGATCGGTTGAATCGTTCGAGTTATTGTCCAGACAAGATTCAACTGCTTACAATCCAATATGGCTGACGGCGGCCATATTAGATTATGCACATTGCTGGAAAACAATCCCAACCGTCCTCTCACCAATGTCAAGGCACACCCCAAATTTGAAGCTGATCGATTAAATCGTTCACGAGTTATTGTCCGGACAAGAAAATCTAAGATCCAACTGCTTATAATCCAATATGGCTGACGGTGGCCATATTGGATTATGCACATCGCTGGAAAAAAATCCAAACCGTCCTCTCACCGATGTCAAGGCATTCCCCAAGTTTGAAGTAGATCAGTTGAATCGTACTCCAGTTATTGTCCGGACAAGATCAAACTGCTTAAAATCCAATGAAATCCAGTATGGCTGATGGCGGCCATATTGGATCAAGCACATCCTTGAAAAACAATCCTAATCCTCCTCTCAACAATGTCAAGGCACTCCCCACATATGAAGTAGATCGGTTGAATCGTTCTCGAGTTGTTGTCCGGACAAGATCCAACTGCTTATAATCCAATATGGCTGACGGCGGCCATATTAGATTACGCACATTGCTGAAAAACAATCACAACCGTCCTCTCACCAATGTCAAGGCACACACAAAGTTTGAAGTTGATCGGTTAAATCGTTCATGAGTTATTGTCCGGACAAGAAAATCTAAGATCCAATTGCTTATAATCCAATATGGCTGATGGTGGCCATATTAGATTATGCACATTGCTGAAAAACAATCCCAACCGTCCTCTCACCAATGTCAAGGCATACCCCAAGTTTGAAGTTGATCGGTTAAATCGTTCACGAGTTATTGTCCGGACAAAAAAATCTAAGATCGAACTGCTTATAATCCAAAATGGCTGACGGCGGCCATATTTGATTACGCACATTGCTGAAAAACAATCCCAACCGTCCTCTCACCAACGTCAAGGCACACCCCAAGTTTGAAGTTGATCGGTTAAATCGTTCACGAGTTATTGTCCGGACAAGAAAATCTAAGATCGTACTGCTTATAATCCAAAATGGCTGACGGCGGCCATATTGAATTACGCACATTGCTGAAAAATAATCCCAACCGTCCTCTCGCCAATGTCAAGGCACACCCCAAGTTTGAAGTTGATCGGTTGAATCGTTCACGAGTTATTGTCCGGACAAGAAAAACTTACGGAATTACGGAATCACGGAATTACGGAATTACGGACACCGGTGTTTCTAAGTCCCCCCCCTACTAAGTAGCGGGGGACAACTAGAAAGTCAAATGGATGCAGGCATGAGGTGCGATGTTTTCAATAAGGTGAATTATTAGGGAAATTACCGTAAACAATAATAGAATGATTTTCTGGGTAAACAAAGAGTTATAGCCCAGGCACCTCAGAACATAAAATGCTAGGAACTATAGAAACACAATGTTCAAATATATTTGTTATCCTTCAAGTACTTTCTGCAATCCTTTTGACACATTTTACAAGGTTTCCTGTTATTCACTGCCTTCCCATACCTCTAGTGTTGGAGCGCACCATGGAAATAATCACTGCCTCTTTTTCTCGACCTTGAAACCCATCCACTGACTTGATCTCTAGTTTGGGATATTTTGACAGTCGAACTCTTAACAAGTCCACCTACACAAACAAACAAACAATCAAGTGTCAGATGGATTGTCTTGTACACACGTCCTGTTGACACCAGTCAGGCCAGAAAGGCCAGGTTACATCATCCCATAATGATCATTAACCTACAGAATACTGGCAGTGCACTTGCACTAATGAATACAATTACTCACGTACATTTAATTCAAGAAATTAAATAGCACTCACAGGAACAAATTATGTCCCACTCATTTTCCGTTAAAGTTATCTATCTAATAGTACATATCATATGCATACAGAAATGCTCTTAATTGCTTTTCAGTAGTGTTTGCCATATAGCATCCAGTGGTCTCCCTTGATTGTGACCAAATTATCTCCCTTTAATTGTGATCATTCAGTTGCCATACAAACAGCTTTACCTGTAAATTGTAAGGTGCTATAACAGCAATCTCACTGGGATCAACACCACTGGATACCAGTTCCTCCACATGGGCAGTCACTATATCTGCTTCACCTGAAAAATAATTAGCAGAACTCAAGTAAGCAAAGAAGATCAGACATGAGCTGGTGTTGACTCGATCTCTCAGAATAATAATCGCGCATATTAATTCAGACACTACAGAACTTTCTGAGCCTGTTTTCCATGGTATCCTTAAGATCTAAATCTGTCAATCACAGCACCGTTGACTTTCAACTTGCATAGGCCTCTGTTAATTAATCTTTAGCTTCTCATGACCTTGGGAGGAAATTATGCTGAATGCTGTAATTATTAATTATTTGGCTGCATTAAGACATTGCAATAAAAAAGAAATGTTATGTATGTGTTAAACTTCGAGCACCAATGAAAAGTTGATGCCAACTTTGATATGTCAAAGACAACTATTTCCCCTAATTTCTGCAATTAGAACTGCAAAAACACTTTGTTGTTGACTAAATCATGTGAAATTAAGATGGCTCCTGTGACATTAGATCATAGAATTTAGATCCAAGTAACACCCTTTTTAAAGAATGAAAATTTGAGGGGAAATATCCAGTATCCCAAATATATATTTGATATATTTGTGGTGGGAAGTGGTTGATGATGATCTGATTGTCGAGTTGAGTTGCTGGGAAGGATGGGTGGTACGAGGGAGGGAATGGGGAAGCTTGTTAGGCTAGCCCCAGGGTTAATGGGGAAAGAGGATGGCGTTTCTTCGTGATGGAGAGGAGTGTGGTAGGAAGTGGGTTCACCCAGTGCCTGTACTAGCGTGTAGCTAGCGGGAATTTCCCTTTAGCTCAGTTGGTACGGCGCTGGCCTTGTAAGCCAGGGGTCGGTGGTTCAACTCCCGGCCGGAGAACTCGGTCACTACAACATATTTATCAAAAGTCTCCACTTGTAAATTGCTGATTCCAATAAATTAGAATCAGCCACCAGAGTCCCGTTGGAATTATCAATTAACTGAAATGTCTGCAAAGAAAAACTTCAGCTTGTGAATAGAAGACCAAGAAAAGAAGCCAATAATATTATTTACCATCGGTACTAACTGGAAAAAACCAACAGATAGTCCAATTCCATTTCGTAACAGGTCCGACTTTTGCATGCACCGGACTACCGCGCAAGGATTGACGCGCAACCGGAAGTAAATTGGTGCAGGAAATGTTGACAGAGAAGACCAACAACGATGGCCAAAGATCGGCTTGAAATAAATTTTCAATGCATTAGTTCTTGGATTGTCCATTCCTTCAGATAGATCTAGACTTTCGAAAGGTATTTCCGAAAATTGATCGCATTTTATCGTTTTTGCTAGATGGAATCCTACTTGCCGCATGCGACAGGTAGATATTTTTGCAACTTGTCACCGGAAAAATTCACTTGCCGGCGGCAGGTAGGCAGGCGTTATTTCGACCGCTTCCTTGTTCTGCAGATTTTTTTTTTTGCAGCAAAAAATGCCAAATAAGTGAAACAATGCGTAATTATTGTTACGACAAAAAACAAGTGGGTGGGTCATGAGAAGCTAAAGATCAATTAACAGAGGCCTTATTGGAATGAAAATGTAAGTGAATGGACAGGTTTCCATAATAAATAGTAGCAGGCCTTTGCTCTCAATGCCTCACCAGATAGGGCACTGGTGTAGGATGACAAATCAGAACTCGACCCACCCCACCACACAGTGACACACCCAATGAATGGATCTACATATGACAAGATTACTGGATTTTGTACTGTGTGAGAGTAAATGATGTTATTGTATGTACAATTTACCCTCATTTCCCTTGGACACCTCTTCTGGTAGATCCAATTCTAACAGATCACAGCCCGCTGTGTCAATCAATAACAACGCTATCCTCGTCACCTCTGTGTCTTCAACACTTTCTAAGTCTCTACAATAAAGAATAACTTTGATGAGGGAAAAGGTTGTGAGAACTAGAGATGTGCTATAAGGTGAAGACTCAAACTGAAATGAGTAACACACGAATCAAACTCTGAATCACAGATGAGAATAACCAATTTGAGAATATGAACAATATCAACAGAAATGTGTACGTTTAGGATAATAAACTCCCAGTAAAAGACAATTAACATATTCCACATTGTCAGTGTTCCTCAAATACAAATTCAAATCATTCAATTGTGAAGTTGAAATGGCACTGTTAACACCAGCAATCTTAATTAAACAGCAGTATAACAAGACTAATGTAAACCCGTTGTCGATACCATAGACAGTATGGCAACATGAAAGGTTGATAAAAAATTGAATTTAAATTATACATTGAATGATGGGACATTTATTTTGAGTAATGACTTTATAACATTTGTTATATTATCTGAGAGTTTAAATCAGTTTAATGAATCAATCCCCAATCAAAATTTAATCATCCGCATTTTTGGGAGAGAGACAGATAATTAAGGTTTAACGGATACAAAATTTAATTTGCCGTCTAGTAAATTTGACCACCCTGTCAAATCACTGAAATCACAAAGAAATCATTTATAATATGCATGATACTGAACCATTTTTTCAGCTTCCTGTTCTAATAAATTTGATCACCCCAGATTTTATGGTGGGAAATTTCACTTCCTGTGACTGAATTATTAGAGAGATTATGATGATATACCAGTAAAAAGCTTACTTAGCACGAGAATGCAGATTTAAATCCACTGTTGCTGATGAAGGGGTTATCTGATCAATAAGGGTCATACTGCGGCTTGTCATTGATTCCCATAAAAATATTGAGAGACAGCTATGCTTTCATTTCGAGTTCGGTAACATCTGTCTAACACAGATTTTGACGGTCCCTGTCCATTTGCCAGTGTTCATAGTTATTTGTATGTCTTACACAGTCAGAGATCATAACTGACTTGAATAAGAGATATGAATAATCAATAATCTTTACGTCAAAATCCTTGAATTTTGAGTTCCTTACCTCAGAAGATGTGATTTGACGGAGTTATGAGCAGTGAGGCGTTCCTTACCTCAGAAGATGTGATTTGACGGAGGTATGAGCAGTAAGGAGTTCCTTACCTCAGAAGATGTGATTTGACGGAGGTATGAGCAGTAAGGAGTTCCTTACCTCAGAAGATGTGATTTGACGGAGGTATGAGGAGGTATGAGCAGTAAGGAGTTCCTTACCTCAGAAGATGTGATTTGACAGAGGTATGAGCAGTAAGGAGTTCCTTACCTCAGAAGATGTGATTTGACGGAGGTATGAGCAGTAAGGAGTTCCTTACCTCAGAAGATGTGATTTGATGGCGGTATGAGGAGGTATGAGCAGTAAGGAGTTCCTTACCTCAGAAGATGAGATTTGACGGAGGTATGAGCAGTAAGGAGTTCCTTACCTCAGAAGATGTGATTTGACGGAGGTATGAGCAATGAGTTTGCCATTGTAGAGCTGATCAGATGACCACTGCATGATCAGTTCATTCATTCTGTACTGTACAGTCAGCATGCGCATCACCTCCTCTCCATATATCTTCAGGACACGCTCCATCAGCGTCAACTCCAAACCATCTTTAGCTGCCCTGTCAAAATAAATAAATATATAGGTACCAGGATCATGACAGTGGATAACTCTATCTGGAAATAATTTTCTTCAGTAGAAAGTCAAGAAAAATTTAACTCTCTCCCCAACCCTGTGATTCAAAATCTCAATCCACAAAAGCTGCTTAACACATAACACATGCCTTCTACTTATGAAACCAATCGAACCCTCCCATCCATCCCACCTTTTCTGAAGTCATCCATTCATTATCTGTGACAGCATGAAGTATGTTGTGCATACTCACTTGTGAGACATGATGGTGGGAGGTAACTGTTGGTGGTCCCCTGCTAGGATACACCGAGGAGACCTCAGCAGAGCCAGCCAACAGGCAGCTTCCAGGGCCTGAAATAGCAACAAAACAATTAGTGTATCTCCTCTAAGAGGTGGAGAGATTCATGATGTGAGTCTACATCGATCCAACTGTCATCTAGTTTTAAACAAAGCTGAGGGTTTTAATGAAAACTTATGATGGTATGATTTTCAAGTTTATAAGAAGTTTGTTTGATATTATCATGGTTACAGAAGATCTCAAATAGGGCCTTGAAACTCAAAATAAACAAGTGTTCTGAGAACCCCAACATCTCGCCTTGCGGGGTCATCCGCCGAAGGTGCAGCAGTATTGAAAGCATAAATGTAGAGCAAACAATAAGGTCTGGAATAGCTGATGTGGTACAGACAATAATGTCTGGAATAGATTATCTAGTACAGACAATAACATCAGTTCCATGTAGGATTACTGGCATATAAGTTAATCCCATGTAGGATGGATAGGTCAGTGACGTCGGATTACTGGTGCATAGGGCAGTTCAGTGTGAGATTAATGCTGGATAGGTCAGTCCCATGTGAGATTACTGCTGGATAGGCCAGTCATGTGTAGGATTACTGCTGGATGGACCAGTCCTGTGTGTTATTACTGATGGATAGACCAGTCCCCCGCGGGATTCCTGCTGAATAGTCCAGACCCAAGTGGGATTACTGCTGGATAGGCCAGTCCTGTCTGGGATTACTGCTGGATAGACGAGTCTCGTATGGGATTAATGCTGGATAGGACAGTCCTGTGTGGGATTACTGCTGCATAGACAGTCCAGTGTGGGATTACTGCTGCATATGGCAATCCTGTGTGGGATTACGGCTGGGGAGGCCAGTCCCATGTGGGATTACTGCTGGATAGGCTAAACCTGTGTGGGGTTACAGCGGGATAGGTCAGTCGCATGTAGGATTATGGCTGGATAGGTCAGTGCCATGTGGGATTACTGCTGCATATTGCAGTCCAGTGTCAAATTACTTCTGGATAGGTCAGTCCCGTGCGAGATTACTGCTGCATAGGCCAGTCCCATGTTGGATTACTGCTGGATAGACCAGTTCCATTTGGGATTACTGCTGGATAGGTCAGTCCTGTGTGAGATTACTGCTGGATAGGCCAGTCCCAACCCATTAGTGGCTCCCCTGTATTTGGGTTCGTCTCATGAGGACATGAGATCCACTGCTGCCACCACATGTGACCGGGTTATATTGTTTGTAACTAGGGTTATTTTGGATGATCGATTCTCCAGCGTGAAGACTAGATTTTTATAACTAGGTAATACCAAACGTGTGTTGGATTGATTCTCCAGCGTGATGAATAGGTGAACTTATTGTCATATTTACTTTGGCTATTCGCTGTAATATTTGTGTAGCTAGCCGAGGTTGATTGTAATATTATGTACTGGAAATTATGCTATTATAATATCCTGTAAACATTAGGTTTGTACATATGTTGGTTTTGGTGTCTATGGAGATAGCCAATCAACATGCTTCATTTGACTGGTGCGTGTTCTCGTTAGCAGTTTTGGCACAGATCAGTTAGCTGGCTTGCTGTGCAGATGTGGGGTTAATGGGCGCGTAGGATTTAGAAGCTATTGGTATGTACCGATATTTATATATGTTCAGTGGTTTGTAAAGCATAAGTATATGTGTGATACGACAGTCAATATTCATTTGTCTCTGGTTCGAGTAAAGTACGAATATTTCCACATGATGATGTTATATGGCTTATGCGCATACTTTTTGTATCGGTGGCATTGTATAAACTGTGATTTCGTGTAGCGTTATATGGCGCTTGACTTAAATGTGCATGATGTTATTGCAGATGGGTGTCATGGTTGGTTGAATAGTTTACCTGTTGACCGTGTGGCAAATTGCCGAGCTGATTGGGGTATGTTTATTTCATTAACTTAAATGTAACGGTGGATTATATTAGATTGCTATATTTGGATTGGCTGAATTTGGAATTGCTGTATTTAAAGTGATAATGGAATTTAATTGCTGAGGCATGCTATATGAATATGGGCGAATTGTTTTGATGTTCTGATTAAAGTGGTGCAATTATGTAATCGTGTTGATATAATTTGTTCATTGTACTTTTGATGTGATTATGTAATCGGATTGGATTTCCTATTTATATTGAATTTATATCGATTGATTGAAATTGTAGTTTAAGGGCCGCTTCCCATACGGATTTTTTAAATTTATATCGGATTTAACATTTATATTTATAGCAGTATTTCCTGAATAAACATCTAGTCCGACATCTGACTTGACTATTTCCCTTGGTCATATTACTTCTGAATAGGTCAGTCCCATGTGAGATTACTGCTGCATAGGCCAGTCCTGTGTGGAATTACTGCTGGATAGACCAGTCCCATGTGAGATTACTGGTGGATAGGCCAGTCGGGTCTAGGATTACTGCTGGATAGGTCAGTCCCGTGTGGCATTACTGCTGGATAGGCCAGTGCCATTTGGGATTACTGCTGGATAGGTCAGTCCTGTGTGAGATTACTGCGGGAGAGCTGTGACCTAGGAAAACATGAAACATGTCCACCAAGTTTTATAATCATCCCACGAAAGGTTTAACAAACTTTCCATGTACAGATCTACATGTAAATTTTTGCCCAACAAAAACCTTATCAATGGAAACGTGCAAAGTCTAAACTAGGACAAAAATTCATATTTAATGTCATATTTCTTAAATAGCACATGCACATCCTCGAATCACATTGAACTTGGGTAGCAAGTGTCAAACTCATCCAATGAAAGCGGACAGCTTCAGAAAACTTTCCATGTACAGGTGTACATGTATATACATGTACATTATTATTGGCAGATTACTTAGACAAAATCCTCAAAATTTGAACAAAAATTAATATTTCATCTCCTAAATAGCACAGGTACATCTTCTAATCATAAGAAACATGTGTACCAAGTTTCATAATCATTCAATGACAGCTGACAACTGTAGCAAACTGTGGTGTACAGGTGTACATGTGCACTTCAGCTAAACGCAAAACTCCATCATTTGCCATAATTTGGAGAAATATTAATATTTCATCTAAAAAATAGCACAGGTACATTCTCTAATCATAAGAAACATGTGTACCAAGTTTTGTAATCATCCAATGAGAGCTGACAACTGCAGCAAACTTACCATGTACATGTACATGTATACATATAGAGGCCTACATGTACAATTCACCTAAACAGAAAACTCATTCATTTGCCATAATTTGGAGAAAAATTAATATTTCTTCTCAAAAATAGCACAGGTACATCCTCTAATCATAAGAAACATGTGTACCAAGTTTCATAATCATCCAATGACAGTTGACAACTGCAACAAACTTTCTAAGTACAGATGTACATGTGCACTTCAGCTAAACGCAAAACTCTATCATAGGAATTTTAACATTGGAGCCCCCCAGGGGTAGTACCCCCAGGTGGCATACCCACCCCCCCATATTTTTTTATTTTTTTAAATATTCTTTCTAGATTTTTTTTTAATTTGCTAAACCAAAAACCTTATCATTTCCAGGCAGGGGACACCGACGACGACATCCTCTTTCTCCCCTCACAATATCTCCCCTTTACTTCGTAAGGCGAGATAAAAATCGACCATAGAGGTCCACGTCACCCGCCAGCATGGTACTGCTGCTGTGGGGGACAATATCTCATATCATTGATGAAGATTTGATTTTGACATTGGCGATCTCTCTGATGAGCCATGCATCCCACAGTGGTCATGTTGCTATTTATGTAGAAAGTGCATTTATGTGTTGACAGCGAAGTTGGTGAGATGAAATGAAGTTGAGGAAATAATTGTTGAGTGGGATATTAAGGTGCTTATATTGATAGAAAGAAAGGTCTGCGATATAGTTAGTTAGTAGTGTTAATGAGGTTAGCAGGGGAAAACTGATTAAAGGGGGGAAAAGTGATAATGTTGTAAAATGTTATTCGAACAAAACACAAATTCCAAGAGTTCAGCACTTGAGGAACAGCACAGTGATGTATACAGGATTCAAAATTGTCATCGTTATCGATTTACTGTCCAGACAAGATCTAATTGCTTTAAATCGAAATCCAAGATGGCTGACGGCAGCCAAGAGGTAACTGAACACGAATCCCAACCTTCCTTTCACCGATGTCAAGCCAACAAGCTAAAATAACTTTTAAGTGGCAATTAAACTTTCTCATCTTTACTTGTATTGAGCACATGAATACATTGTATTATTTTCATTTGACAGTATTGCTTCAACATGAAGATAATGAAAAATATCCCATTGGGCTCCAACATCCCTCGGTTATCAGGTATGGTCTACACCCAGCAATCATGCATTTAATAATATCATGTATTCTTCGAATTTTGACAACTAGGTTAACAAAAATGTAATCAGAATTGACTGTAGTTCTCTCATATAATAAATACTAGAAAAATTATGCACTGAGGTTCTGGTAGAGGATGACCAAATTCTTAGCTCTAAATATACTCTTCTATATAGCTCATAATCAAATCAAGTAATATCTCGGAAATATAGATCAAGGTCAGTAATATTCAATAATTTTCTGGTCTATAACTTAATTGCATATGGAACATTAATTTGGAGATCTTAGAATTAAGCTATAGAATTTGACCTTTTAAAATAGGTCAAGGTCAGTGATATTCAATAGACTTCAGGTACAGTCATAAGTGGCATAAATTTGAACAATGTAAATATAATCCTTCATGAAATATTGTACTAAATGGAATCGGACTTGGATAAAATAGGTCAAGGTCAGTCATCTTCAGTACACCTCTGGACCATCGCCAGATGTATACGTAGTATTAATTTGGAAAACCTAGCTATATTTCTTCATGTTATATCATAATGAACAGTATATGACATTGAAACTAGGCCCATTTTGGCATATATAGAAAGGTGGTTCAGAAGTTAAACGCTGTTGCTTGATTGAGGGTTGGGACAGATACCTGTGAACTTTTCTTTGCATAATCTAGATTTTATTGCACTGTACTTCCATTTGTAAATTAGTATTTTGTAATTTATGGCTCACAGGAAAAATAGTTTTTAACTGATTGTGATACCCGGGTATTATTTTCAGAGACTATCGATTGACTGGCTGCAACGGTGGAGATAGTAAAACTCAAAAAAATAGCTGCTTCCTGAATAGCAGATTTCTTTCCCAGAGATTCAATTCAAAATAGTATCTATTTGTTTGAAAAAGTTCCCAAAAGACACACGAAAAACTGGCCATAATACCAAGCTGATCTGTATATAGTGGTACTATTATTATACATACATCCGGTACTGGCACTGAATGAAAGTATTAGAACACATGAGTGCATGAAACAACAAGTGGCAATTAAGACATCCATCTCAGAATATATCAGTTCTCAGACATGTCAGATAGTATTATTTCTACGTTTAAGTTCAATTGATTCATTAATTTCACTACATACATGTACATATAATTCCTAACACCAGTTCATGTGATGACCTAGTTTCAGCTTGACCTTTTCATTCATCAGAAACTAGACCCAGCATAGATACATGTACAGCCCCTAGAGCTATGTTAGGGCACTCTTTACACATGTATATGTTGCCTCCTGAACTGTAGTTCTCTGAGCTGAGGTCAATCTTTGGAAGAGTGACCATAGCAGGCTTCCATACTTTAGTGCGTATTTATCTGATATCTTGAAGGAAAACAATTAAAAGAGTATTATTTCCGGCGGCGCGGCGCCGCCGGATATCTGAATTCGGTAAACATGGGAGCGGCCATCTTCATATTGGACGAGTAACAAGTGTTTTCTCGAGCCATACTTCAAAGGCGTGCCATGGAGTGATCCAACTAGTTTCATATCGTAAAACGACAGGATTGTATCACCCGTTTGTGGTTAACACATTAATATTAATTCTGTTATAATGAATTCATCGAATAAATGTCCTTTAGTACTATTTTATTATGACTGAGAGACCAAATCGGTGACCATACATGATCAAGTTATTCACCTGTACGTCTGCAGCAAAATGTTTGAGATTGAACTGCGAGTTACTAAAAACTCGAAACAGTAAAACACGCGGAGCGGATTGATGTGTAGAGAAAGTCGATCTAGGCTTAATTTACAATGACACACATCAATAAAGAAATAGTGGCTTGATGATGGGTCCCATATAATGCCACACGCGAACTCTTACATCAGGCTATATGAAGTGACTTAATATGTCAACCAGAGAACATTACTTTCGAAGTCCTAGTTGGACATGCGGTTCATGTGCACATTTTGCCAGCAAGCACTTAACTTCCGGCTAACCCCACACTTTCCAGATGGGTCATTGCGCGAACTACATTAGTCAAACCTTTAATGAAAACAAACAAATCGACGTTTTTTTTAAACCATAATTGTGCATCGTTACCTGTATTCACCAGTTGCACACGTAATCGGCTTGTAATACGCAGATTATAAGCTACAAACGTTTCCGCCGGCATTGATGCATCTGCATCAATAAGTTTTCTTGTTTAATACAGGTAAGGGATCTAGTACATGCTAAGTGATAGTATAATATAGGCCTACAAAGCCTGTCAACCACTGAAGGATAACTATTCTGGTCTGAGAAAGAATAAACAATTTGGAACTATTTTTATACGTGTACTTTATACTAGAATTTGACCTTGATAAAATAGGCCAAGGTCAGTCATTTTCAAAATGCACCAGATGCATATGTGTTATGAATTTACAATGTCTGGCTATGATTCTTCTTGAGATATCGTGTCCACAAGTACGCTGGACAGACGGACTGACAGACAAACAGACGGACAGGCGACGCTGGCAATGACAATACCCTTAGGGCAAAATTTGCTCGAGGGGTAAAAACAGCAGGTCAACCTCGCAGTATCTTGTTTCCATGATTTTTCAGTTTTAAGATTCTGCAGCATTGTATTCCTATAAGTTCTATGATCCCAATCAGTTCAGAAATTCCATTATTGTTCATGTGTATATCATTCACAAATCTTTTCCTTGAGGGAAATCAGAAATTAAAAATATATCAATAAGAACATTCTATGAAATGAAGAATGAAATGACTATTTCACCTGTGAACATTCATCTATGATGGTCAGATCAAAGTGTTGTTCAGAGAGATATTTCAGGGGACCGTCATCAGTGGAGCTGGTCAAAGTCACCAGGACAACATCCGCTCTCTTTAATATCTCCCTCGTCGCAGCAGCCTCTCTCTGACGCAATTCCTTACGAAGTTGTTTAAGTTCTTCTCTCAGGCCATGTTTCTCTCCCTTGTCACGGGATTTCTTCATTTTAGTCTGAAGGTAAAATTTCCAAAATAAGATTATATAATAATCATAGTTTTGCATCCCATTATCAGTTTATCAGAGAATGACATAACACACTGCCCCTAGCAGGAATGTTATGTTTTTGTTGTAATTTCTACTAAAAGATTGAGTAATGTTCAAACAAATGATATATGATAATAAGAATGATAATGTTACAACAATGGTAACACATGTGATTGCTGGATACGATACACAAAATGTAAACAGCAGTTGCAAGACATTTTTAACATTGCACCAGACATTTTTTGAGGACTGGCTCTCCATTGTAGCATGAGTTGGATTCAGCCTAGCATATTTCATTTAAAAATGTTTATACAATTCCCCAGAGATAGTTTCCAAGATTTCTCAGTACCAATGTTTTATCCATATCTTTGCGAACATCTTCCACAATTTTAGACTCATCACTGGTAGAGAGGACAGCATCCAATGAAAACTTTTGGATATGTGGCAGCACTCGTGCAGGATGGCCAATACGAAGAATTCTCAGTTTCTGATTGGCCAGTCTATCTACCAAGTTGTCCACAGCAATATTGGATGGGGCACATGCCAGCACCTGAAGCATTAGACAATCAGTTCATTGGAACACATTTAATTGCATACTGCTCAAACAAAATTCTGCTTATTCGATTTGGTCATAAAATGATAAATCTCATTATCCGTGACTAGCACCATACCTCTGTTTAAAGGTGTAGTCTGGATAAAGTCATAAACAAATCCTGCATTTGAGGCACACAATTAAGGGGTTTACACTGTATTAAGCAGAATGTTTGGTATGGATTACAACTTAAATCTAAATCAAGCAATATTAAGAAGGAGATTCTATCTGAGGTTCAAGCACTGATGTCAGACCAGAACGTTTTGCAAAGTTGGCATTTCACCATTAGTTAGATATGTTCACCTGAAATTATCAGCAGTGCTCTAGGCACTTATCCTATTCAGGCTGTCGAGTTAATATAAAGTTTATCATTATTATAATACTTCCCAAATGAGAAATACTTAATAACTGAACCATCTGGTCACCAAATTGAAAAATTCTTCAAATTAAGAAAAAAACTATAACTTAAAGTACCTTTTGTCCCTGTCTGACAGCCTGAATAATGATCTCCAGCACAGTGGTAGTTTTGCCTGTTCCAGGAGGACCATGTATAACACCAATCTCCCTATGACGGAGAGCAAACATGACAGCTTCTTTCTGAGAATCATCCAAGTTTTCATTATGAAATTGAAGATCTGGAAATAAGACAAGCATCTGGGAATGTTGTAATTTTTATATCAGTATCATTATGTTTACCTTACCTTGTGCTATCGTACTATTCTCAATACTCATAACTTTTTCAAGATTTGAACAATTAATGATTGCCCCTACCCTTAGCTGAATTATCTCCCCTTGATTATGGTCAATTATTGGTTTAAAAATTATTAAATGTGTATTACCAAAGCTGGTACATAGTACATTTGAAATAAGTGCTAGTTGAAGTAAATGAAAGTTATCAACAAATGTCATTGTCAATAATAATATAATGTCCATAAAATAAATATTCATCAACATACTAATTTGAAAGGATATATCTGGCTGCCAGTTTAACATAAAATGAAAGCATCCAAGGCTGCTGAAAAACAGGGAAGGAATTGGTCCTGTTCAATATATTTCTGATGTGTCTCTCGTTACATACGTGATGTGAATTTGTGAAGCTTAGCTCTAATTATTGAAGAGACTTGATCAATACTGTAAAGAAAGTCTAGGCAAATGAGAGTTGCATATGTGGTACCAGTGGACGATGGAAACAATTTTGTTGAGGCGTTCAACTGTTATCACAATTGTTTGACAACCCAATGAAATTACCTTTCCCCGATAAAGAACACAACACCGAAGATTAAAAATTGTATATTATCTGAACTAAACAAGATAACATTTTGGTAGTAATCCTACAATATTGCAGAGGTCGGTGTCCGCATCATAGTGAACATTGTTGCCCAGGAAGCAGATCGGCTTTCATTCATGGTTTAAGAAGGCATGTAACTCAGCTGTACGAGCAGAGATGGGTAGGCTACCCATGGCAGTTTTAGCTAATATTAGCGCGATCAAATACTGGTGCCGTTTAGTGAGTTTACCAAACTCGAGACTTGTTAAACAGGCTTATTTACATAATCTTCAGCTTGCTGTTAACTATCCCAATACTTATTGCAGTAGAATCAAAAAAATATTGTCCACCCATGGTTTTTATGATGTTTGGCTTCAGCAGGCAATTATTAGTACCAGCCATTTTCCACGATTGTTTGCCAGTAGAATAACAGACGAGTTTACACAGAATTGGCGAAGTACGATGTCCAGTCCATCAAATCATAAACTGGATACTTATGCTTCATTTAAACAAGGCTATGGCTTTGAGAAGTATCTCTCTTATAAGTTAACTACCTCTCAACGAGTGATGCTTACCAAACTAAGAATAAGCAACCATAAGCTAGAAATCGAAACTGGCCGCTACCATAAACCGATTATACCCAGGAACGGTCGAACGTGCCAGTTTTGTGTGGGCTCTATTGGGGATGAGTATCATTTTGTTATGCATTGTTTAAATAATGCTGATCTAAGATTGTCGCTATTTCGTGAATTGGGTCTGACCGTCCCCAATTCAGAGTATCATTCTCGTATATTGTTCACCAAACTTTTAAAATGTGATAGTTTTAAAATCACCAGAGTATTTGCTAAATTTGTAATACAAAGCTTCGACAGGAGAGTCAGTTGATATTCTGTACAGGCAGATTGACATGTACCAGTTTTTGAAATAATTGAAAACAATTGGAGCCTCTGTTGAGCCATGTAAAATCATACACTTGTTCATGTATACTGTTACTGGCCTTAACCAATGTGATTTGTGTTTGCGCCAATAAACGAATCTGAATCTGTATTCATGCACACAGCAACCTGCAGCCAAAGCTCAATGACATTGTTATTGTAGACATGTGCAAGAATGAAGTCACTGAATCTGATTCATATTCATAATTTATTTGTGTGGCAATTGACAACCAGAAAATAATATATAAATAGCCTATAGGTCTTCTTCAAGATTACACGTATGCCTACCGGTACATCGAATAATTATTTTAAAATCCATTCAGCAATTGCACACAGAAAAAATACCCTTACGTTACTAAAAAATTCAATCCCAGACACAGAAAACCATTATTAACATCAAAAAATAAATTTACCTCCACTGCCTGGCCCAAACGGAAAATTATTTTGTCAACTTCAACAGGTCAGAGCAAAGCACTAAGTGGGGTATATATCCAATCTAATTAAAATTAAATCCTAACGGCTTCCCCATTTGGATATGTCGCTGTTAGGATCTAACCGGCTTGCAGTAAGGCGCGTGTTGACCGATCCCGAGAGGTTTTCATAGTGCTTTGAAGGGAACGTAATGACAAGTGCTTTCTGGTTGGCTCAGCCGAAGCACACGCCAAGCTGTGGGGGAATCTTCTGATGTTGCCGCCCACCCGCCAGGTTGGCTCCATAATGCGGGGTAGAATTATGGACTCGTCCTTGACGTAACCTTGAGTCCATGAACCTATCCCCCTGCCCGACTCAAGTAAAGTAGTTAAAATGCGGTTGTGATGTCATAAGACTATTAAATATTCATGAGCTGGGCGCTCCGAACACAAAATTCAATTGAAATCAGTAAGATCCTACATAGCGACATATACGATTGGGGAGCATTGATAGGATATTAATTTATTAAGATTGGGTATATATCCCACCTAAGATATTAAATCAAAGTTTGGATATTGAAATATATCCTAATTGGGATATTTTCACCGATTTTCATACTAAACGGCAATGTCGGATTTCGGCATCAAAACTACCAAAAACAAGATAGAATCTACTTCACAAAACTGACAATACGATTGTATAATTTTGCTGACCTTTTCTCGTCGACATTATTATCTGTGCAATTGCAATTACGTGCAATACTTTTTGATGCTGTTGTTGCAGTATACTTCCCATCAATAACCACTGTTGTATGTCTTTAAACGAACAGAAGAACTACTAGCACAATATGCCAGCTTGAACATATGGAAGTATGAAAAAAATATTCAAATTGCGATATTTTATCCCAATTGGGATATATATCCCAGTTAGTCCTTTTCCTAGCTCCGGTGTAGCCTTGTTCCATACTACGTGAGAACAAGGCCCCGGCTGTAAACCAGTCACCAGATCGAGTTGTTGGGAAATTGCCGTACGGGCAATATTTGCCGACCCAATTGACCATAACCAATAAAATAATTCGATGCTATGTCCACTTACCTTTCATAAAAATCCTTGTTTATGAGTGACCGTCCGTTTTTAGCTTGGCAAGAGATCGAAACTCGGACGAGGGGGGTAAAACTGTCCACATCTCCGCCATCTTTACATCGATAAGTTTTACATGGACAGTTTAACCCCCCTCGTACGAGTTTCCCAACAACTCGATCTGGTGGCCTTGTTCTCACGTAGTATGGAACAAGGCTACACCGGAGCTATCCTTTTCCCTGACCTGTTCAACGAGCTGTCATTACGGATATGGTAAGAATCAAGAACATTACTTTTGCTGGATGACAAATGATGCAGGACGATAAGATCAGTCAATTTGAAAATTGCAGTAAAAAGGATGCTTTCGCTTGATGAAATAAATCAAGTTTTCCTTGCAAGAAATGTTTTCAAACTTAGCACACAAAACGGCGGCTTTCAGTCATGCCATGTGCATGCTTTCAGTCACGCAGTAGCGCGGAAACTTGCAACATTCATTTATTTGATAATATTAACACGTGTGCGCCGGGAAACAAGTAATGAATTCAGTGAAGGGTATAAAACGTTTTACACACCTCGATCTGTCCGAATGTCACACTCGCACAGTGTCAAAACTCTCCAGTCGACTGATGGAACGAAAACGAAACTGCCTCCTCGTCTCTCCTTTTCAAACTCTCTCACCGGGACTGCACTACAATTTTGGCAGTGCGGTTCAGCCGATCTTAAAACATGACGTCTTTTCGTAAATTCGGTGTATTTCATTGGCTATCAGAACCGAAGATGAAGTGGGCATATTCCGTGACAACGACCTGTGCCATATTGACCAATTTACAGACAAAACATAATCTTTCGAAGAGAATCTCTCAAGATATCAGCAGAAGTGTTGTCCAGGAAACGCATTCGACATATTCTTCAATATCTGCACCTAGAAACGGCTCGTCGTGAGATTAATTCAGAGAAATTATTCGAAACTAGGTCGAACTACTTCATGGCGCATTCAATAAACGGAGTGACGCGGAACTTTCAGTCATTCTCTCATTTTGCGCAGGGGTGTTGTAATGAAAACCATACCGCTTGGATAGATCGCACCTCTGAAATTACCC
Organism: Hanleya hanleyi; assembly: GCA_036873755.1. Lineage (NCBI taxonomy): Eukaryota > Metazoa > Mollusca > Polyplacophora > Lepidopleurida > Hanleyidae > Hanleya > Hanleya hanleyi. Next base: position 79,326 of record JAVTVY010038900.1, read on the forward strand.
ATAAGCCAGTTCACCTAGCATGGCAAGAAACAGGGAATTTTCCCTGTTTAAAAAAGCTATAGATTGTGTATTGCATTGTAATAGCAACAGACAAAACATACTGTGGAATTTGCAACGAGTCAAATTACTGAAGGTAGTCCTGTTTATAATTCAATCAGTACATGACAAAGTGTAACTGCATTCTTTATGCACAATAGGGCCTGTCATATTTCCAAAGTGATGCAGTTGTGCTCTATAAATGCTGTTTCCGGTCAGAATTGGGCTTAACATGTTAAGGCCCATTTTCACAGGACGCATCACAACATTCGAACAACATCCATGCGTTACTGTCACTATTCCACAGCAAGCAACTTGATGTGCTGCAGCAAATACGAGTTAAAACAGCCCGGTCTAATTTTGACGCACGTCAAACATGTGGTTCTGAGGTCGCCGCGACATGATGCGCGCTGTGAGTACTGCATTTTTTCAGATGTGGTTGTCACTGTCAAAACATGTGCTGTGGAAATGGACCTTAAGTAACGAACCTTGTTCTTTAGATGGGACACTCAGAGACGACAGTTGAAAGAGGACATTGACCAATTGATTGGCAGGACCAGACCTGTATGTATTCAGCTCATTCAATGCTCTGTAAAAACAACAGTGAATGGGTATGGTAACTCACGGCACAAATGAAGAAGTCTTGATATGTTGGAGTACCTCTGGATTTCATCTCTCATTGGTCATATACCCAGCCTCAAAATCGACAAATTTTGTAAACTCTCACCTGTGATTTGTCAACAGTGCAGCATGCCAAAGCATCAAAGTTTTTATATTTGATGAGAGTGAGGAAAAGTGAGGATACGGCGAATGCAAGATTATCTTGTCACAGGTCAGAATATTTCATAGAACTGATAGTTCTGGTTTCATATAGGTTCTGCATGAAGTAATTTACAGAACCTACACAATGTTTTGAATTCATAGGCTGAACTATACGCTACTAAGAGAGAAAGATTGTGATGGGTTCCCATGGATGAAATACAAAACTGAAATAAATTAATGAACCTTGTTTTCCATGCACTAATTAGCAGTTGTTTTGAATAAACATATCAAAGATATATTGAGAACACCAAAAACAAATTATTGGATACATGTCCCTGGAGACAGGTACTTTATTTCTCTGTCTCTTTCATAAATTATCTGTCAGTCACAGATAGGTGTAAATTTTGACCCGAGTATGTTGGACACTAGAGAGTAAAACCAACTGCAGTTAGACAGAGTGGGACCATGAAAACTAAGATAATTTCTTCAGTATTAACAAGAGCCCAAGGGGCTTCAATATAAGCCTGTATATCTGGAATTACACTGGTCCGAATTTCAACGTTGTTTAATGGCCTTGATGCCAATTGGTAGCTAGCAATCCAGAGAAAGGTCTACGATTTTGTGCTTCTGAGAATGTAACATATATCACATCTTATATTGAATGATAAACTAAAATGGGCTTAACTCTTGGTAACTAGGTGACCTTGAAACAAGAGCTGAGAGCTCACATATCTCACAATGAAATCGACAATAGTCAAACACAAGAAAATAGTTGTTTTCCTTCAAATGGATTCCTTTCAGGCGAGAAAATCTTTCATGAAGGAAGAAAAATGTGAAGAAAGTCTTGAAGTAAACCGTTGTTCTTGAATTAATAACCAGGTATAAAGTTCATAAAGGACCCCTTTCCATGTTAAATTAGTAAATGTATGGTTTTTATTTCACAAAAGTTTAACTAACTGTAGCTGTTTCTTGCATGTATCAAATATGGGAGACAACTTCACAGGACAAATGCCATATACATGGTGGGGGGGGGGGGGGAACAACTCTGAATATTCCAACCTAACACATAGTCAGCTAAGCCTGATTCAGTTTTGGGGGACTGTGACCATGACCTTTAAAACATTGATCTCAAAATGAATATGGCTCCTCTTTGCCATGTGAGTAAAGGTATACCCAAAGTTTGGTATCAATCCAATACCTTGAAACTGAGATAACGCATGGACAACAAATGTTAATGGATGAATGGACAGAACGCAACATCGCATTACACGACCTCATCTTCGAAAGGCATATGAAAATGTGACTTTTAATGATTTCTTGATTTTGGGGTCACAGTGACCTTGACCGTTGGCCCACTTATTGGTATGTAACACATCGTGTATCGCTAATGTATCTCTGAAACAAAAAAAAGTTATTTTTAATGATTTCCTGATTTTGGGGTCAAAGTGACCTTGACCTAAATTTTGGTACATGACACATCGTCTTTCCTCAATGTATCAATGGACACAAAAAATCATGATGTTTAACAATTTCATGATTTTGGGGTCACAGTGACTTTGACCTTCGGCCTTTTGGTATGTGACGCATCATGTCTCCCTAATGTATCTACGGACACAAGAAAGTAATTTTTAAAGATTTCTTGGTTCTGGGGTCACAGTGACCTTGAGTATTAACCTTGACTTAAATTTTAGTATATGACAAATCGTCTCCCCTTATTATATCAATGGACACAAAAAATCATGATTATTAACAATTTCATGATTTGGGGGTCACAGTGACCTTGACCTTTGACCTACATTTTGGTATGTGCGACATTGTGTCCCCCTAATGTATCTACTGACACAAAAAAAAAGTTATTTTTAATACTTTCCAGATTATGGGGTCACTGTGACCTTTGACCGTGACCTAAGTTTTGGTATGCGACGCTTCATTTCCCCCTATTGAATCCAATCACAAAAAAATAGAAAGTTTTAATGATTTCCTGATTTTTCAGTCACACTGACCTTTGACCTCTGACCTCGACCTACATTTGGTATGCAACACATCGTTCCCCCCTGGGGCATCCACTTACCAAAAATTAGAACTGTAGATAGAAAACTGTCAATGATCAATGGCTTTCTGATTTTTAGGCAACAGTGACCTTTGACTTCTGACCTCGACCTCAATTTCGGTATGCGACACACCATCTTCACCCAGTGTATCCACTCACAAAAATTGCAACTGTGGATAGAAAACGTTCACAGATATAGACTGTACACTAACACTTCAGTGATTTCCTGTTTTTCAGGCCAGTGACCATTGACCTCTGACCTTGACCTTCATTTTGGTACGCGACACATAGTCTCCCCGTAGGGTATCCACTCACCAAAAATTGGAACTGTAGATAGAAAACTGTCCCAGATATAGGCCGGACACGAGGGCCGGACAGCCGGACAGACAGACATACAGACAGACAGACAGTCGGACACACGGACGGAAACCGCCATCACATAATACGTCTGCCTTTTTGGCAGGCATATAAAAAGTATTGTTTCATTTTTACAAACAGACATGGATGGAGAGAATTAAATTTGACACTGTGTTCAACAAGATTCAGCAAAATATCGATGTTTCTAAATATATTCATGTAGGTAACAAATACCTTCAGGATGAAAAATTTAACTCACAGAAATCAGGATTTTTATTATTATTATTACAGAGAGTCAAAATATCTGCATTGTTTGTTTATAGTTTATTATAGCTTACCATTTGACAATCATCATTTGGAGCAACTTGTCATGAAGAAAATGATTATTTTATCATTTTGCTAACAGTTATATTTGTACATACCTCTTGAGTCGCTTGTAAGTTACATCATTGGCCAATTTAACCAGCTTATACTGATCTTCATCCTCCAATGATAGGGTGTCATGTGACTCATCAAATGCCACACTCACAGAGGCTGGACCAACTTTGGACACAATTCCTGAAGTTATTATCTCCCCTTGTAGAGTACCCTGTGACAGTGAAAGTCCCACAATATCTCCTGAAGGAAACATTAAAGTTTCTAAGCTTTATACAGTCATGATAGCTACACTCAAATTGTGAACTGAACTACAGCAGAGTAGAAAAATATTCAAAGGGAAGATGGCATTATGTAACTGACAATAGATTGGGTGCTCATCTTCATTGTATGAGGATTATTATAAGGACCCTAACATAATGCAGATATAAATATTAAATATAGCATAAACATTGTAAATCTACCACAATATTCATAAAGTCATGTCATGTATTTAGGCAACCAGCATGAGTAACTATAAAGTAACTGTGTATCAGGATAACAAACTACACCGCCATCTCATCACACACCTGGGGAGATGTTGTGTGAAGGGAGATCTTTTCCTGCCCAGAAAGGTTCAAATGTCAAAACTGTTCTGCCATACAGCCCAGTACGTCTCTGGCCAATTCTCAACTTGAGCAGACAAACCCCTCTTCTCTGCAATTCCTTTGGGGGTAACTTTTCATGCAGCAGTCTGAAAAGTTCATAACATTGAAAAATAAAAAGACAGTAATAAGACAATAATGAACCAACCTCTATTCAGAATAACAGAAAATGGCCATATCCGGCCCAAGTCAACCTTGCTGATCCAAAACAACCCATGATGCAATGCATAACATTGACAGCCCTTCTCAGATGTTTACATCAGAAAAGGCAGTGACCAATGACATGCAAGGAAGTTTGTTTGGGGCAGCAAGGTTGACTTGGGCCAAATAGGCCAATACTAGCCACATATATGCAACTCAGTGTATGTATCCACGACTGAGTTGCACATCCTTACTAGGGCAAGCATCAGTAGCGTCATTTTCTTCGTGGCCAAACATGAGAAAATGTACAATTGACTATGGCATTTAACGGGTTGTAAACATGTCAAATATTTTCTCTCCCCCGACACAAAGTATCTGGTTCATTCCTGCAGCGCAAGTACACGTAAATAGCACCAAACCATGTCACTATCTTCCTATCACGCTCAAATGTTGAAAATGGCCTAAGTACAACAAACTCTCCAATGCGCATGCACCGCTTCAAAGCGGAAATATAAAAACCACTTTACGATATGTCGTAAAGAAGAAGGCGTCATCAGCTAGTGGGCGGGGCCTAACGCACGTGGTCAAGCTCCGTCTCCGTCTCCGTTACCCCAGCAGCTGATGCGCATTGGAGCGTTTGTTGTACTTTTCAACATCTGAGCGTGATAGGAAGATAGTGACATGGTTTGGTGCTATTTACGTGTACTTGCGCTGCAGGAATGAGCCAGATACTTTGTGTCGGGGGAGAGAAGTATATTTGACATGTTTACAACCCGTTAAATGCCATAGTCAATTGTACATTTTCTCATGTTTGGCCACGAAGAAAATGACGCTACTGATGCTTGCCCTAGTGTAACGGTTAACCGTTTGTGATTGGACTGTTCGACTCGGAGGGGGTGTGTTACCGCTGGAAGGATGGAAGAGCCAGTTCGGAAGAGCCAGTGGTTGGAAATGCATTCCCCCGTATTTCTCGCTTACCAGAGCGAGATAGGTGTTGCCCTTTACGTGGAACATTCTTTACGAATTATGGATTGGGATGTCATTCCCATTTATGGACTATGAACTGTAATTTCGCTGTGAAGGCGATTTTCCGGGTGTTCGCACCGGCTCCGGGGGGTGAAGAGTGGCCCCGGCTATATAAGCTCGTGCAGACATTGGGAGCGGGGTCAGACCAGAAAGACAGAGCTGGAGAAAGCACGTCCAGGTACAGCCCGCAACTTTTGATATTTTGGCGTAATTTACGGTTGGGCCGTAAATGCAGTTGTTTTGGCCTGGGAGTCTAAAAGCTTGCAAACTCCTGTAGTTAGTGTAACCTGTAAAAACACGCCAATCCAATGAGAATTTGCCAGCTCGCATTTTCGGTGTGGAAACGTGTTTGTGGTTATACTATAGTGTAGGAAACACGACAGCGTGGCGTGTCTAGTATAGTTGTGGGGTATTTTATAATACTGTAATGAGACATATTTTTGCCCGTAGCACATTCAGGCAACTTGCATGGTCTAACTTCAGTATAAGATAAGGCTTTTAGGTCTATACCAGTAGGTTGATAATTTTGACACTGTTGCTGTGCTAATCCCGCTGCACTGGGACTAAAGTCGCAATATTTATGTGTCGATCTTGTTGATCGTGAAGCGGTATATGACGATAGTTAGGAAGTCCCTCCACCCCCAGAAATATGCAACTGCACTAAATACAGAGATAAATAAGCCAAACTCCCACTGCCATAATACAACGACGCAGACGGCCGTGCAACGCTATACGGGCGAGAACGAGCACCGTGATTACAGCCGGGCGGAGCAAGTCAAGGTACAGGCGGGCGAGCTGCTTTCATCAAGAAACGTCGGTAAATCGTGTATTCCGGGGGCCCAGCAAAAAGGTCGCAGACGGCTACACGGACGGCGTCCAGCTGGAAAGAGACAAGTACAGATCACCGTTCTTACAGGACAGAAAGATACAGCACACAGAGCAAACAAGAAAGATACAGAACACAGAGCACACAAGAAAGAAACACAGATCACAGATTATCAACAATACAAGAAAATCAAGACACAGATTACAAACAGTACAGCAAAAGTCCAGATTACAGATGACAGTCCAGTAGTATACAAGGCACAGATTACAGCCCATACAGAAAAGACAAGCCAAGATACAAGGTACAGCACAGACAGACTTCTCCTCCCGAGAAACGCCGATAGACGGTGGAATTGGAGAAATCTGCGACCGGGTCGCAGAAGGTCGCAGAAGGTCGCAGAAATCGGCGACCGGGTCGCAGAGGGTCGCAGAAGCTTGCGACCAGGTCGCAGGGGGTCGCCAACGACAGTTGACATACAGTAATGATGTTTCATTGGTACCAGATGAAATGGTAATACAATATATACCCAAGTAATTGTCCTGACGGTCACGGAGAGTGAGTGGTGCGTGGTTCTTACCTGAGAGATCGTCGTGAAGTTGTGTAGTCACAGGCGTGTCTATAGACGGGTCGCAGCAGCCGTAAGGGTTGAGACGCCGGGCTATACTTACCTGTGCGGGAAGCAGACTGGTGAGCTGACAAGTTGGGGTCAGGCTCCGACGACTGGGGGTGAAGAACACGCCAGGTTGCCACGTCTCTGGAGAGAGCGTCACCGCCGTGACGTTCCAACGACTGGGGGCTGTCTCTGGAGAGAGCGTTACCGCGTAACGTTCCAACGGGCCGTGACGTTTCCGCGACTTGGTGCCATATCTGGAGAGAGCATCACTGCCGTGACGTTCCAACGCCTGCGGGTATATATATATTGGGGGAGAACGTTACCGCCGTAACGTTCCAACGGGCCTTCACGTCTCAACGACTGGGTGTCGTATCTGGAGAGAGCGTTATATCCTTAACGTTCCAACGACGGGGTGCCATCCCTGGAGAGAGCGTTACATCCGTAACATTCCAACGACGGAGGAAGAGAAGGGCCAGCAGCCAGGCCGCCCTTATCCCCAGAAGAGAAGGGCCAGCAGCCAGGCCGCCCTTATCGCGCATAGACATAAAGCACTATATATTAACTATAAAGCTATATGCATACACTCCCATATATTATTGACATATAACACCAAGCTTAAACTGCACACATTCTCTTCTATTATCCACATATACACCAAGTGTACGTATCCGTTAACCTTATATGCACACACCAAGTGTACGTATCCGTTAACTTTATATGCACACACCCTCTCAAATCACGTGTATATATACATCAAGTTTATTTGCGTACACTCTCCTAGTGTCTGTACATATATGTAAATATCCTAACGTTACATCTCCTTAGACATTCTGTCTAAGCCACGCGGTTCTACGCTATTATTTGTAACCGCGTATACTATTTGTGCAGAATATACCATAATAGACCTTTACATTAGCGTCAGTCATCCTTGTAGGGTTGTGATCATCTCTTCGAGCCCCGGATCTCTACTAGTGAAGGGGTTAACGACGGTGACGGCCAGAATGCCAGTGGGCAATCCCGGTTATTGATTCGTTTTCTCGTAAACACCACGACTGGTCCTGCTCGTACACGTTACACTAGTAAGGATGTGCAACTCAGTCGTGGATACATACACTGAGTTGCATATATGTGGCTAGGCCAATACCTCCCATTCATTTTCGAGTTGTGGCTAGAATAGAGGATATTCAGGTGAAAATGCTGAGAAAAGTAGGCCCCAATGTAGGGAAAAGAGTTCAACTAGTGATTGACATGGTCTTCTGTCCAGGTGACTGAATGAATATATTTTGTCATCAAGCGAAGCTGACAATGTGTTATTGTGTTTTACACTTCGTTTTCCTATGAGTGGTCTAGTTTTCGATTCATCATTGAAATTAAAAGCTAGTCTCTTTCCGACCAACCCAAAAGTACTCACCGTGTTTCTTCTATTTCAGTGGCCCTTTCTTGTTCCAGAAGTGACAATGTTTTCGTCACAAAACTTTCCACTGACATTTTGATTAATATAATTCAGCTACAACTTATTTCACCACCAAAATCATGTTGTCTGCTCGAGTTCTAGTTTTCAGTGCCATCTGGTGGACTCAAACGGCAGACAGGAAAGGGGAAGTCACTCTACAGAACCTGTCGACGAAACCGTCCGAAACAGAAATAACGTGTTTTTATTTTAGACGGTTTAGTCGAATGGAAATAACGCCCTAAGTATTCGTGAATATAGATCAGCTGCGGTATAACTTCATTCAGTTTACGTGCATGTACATTTTACAACTAATTTTGGAGTGTGCCTGGTTGATTTGATAGTGATTATCTTGAAATTATGAGGATTAAATTCTGGGACGGAACATCAGTATCTTCCAGATGTTCCGTCTGATGATTTGATCCCCAGCGCTTACAGCTATGTATTTGATATGATATGCAACTGAATCTGAGCTAGATTATTTTATTATTATTTTCATTATTTCAGCGTCAGCGTTGAAGTACCACGGAAATGTTTCGATTAAAATAATATATTCGGCCATTGCCATTTACTACGTAACAGGACTACGGTACAGAAAAAAAACTAGTTTGGGTGAAAAAAAAGCAGAGAAATTCTAACATGAAATTTGTTTCATTACGTAGAGAATCTAACTTTTCAAAATATTTTTTTATCAAATTCTCTACTTTTAAATCATGTTTCATGATGTATGCCCAGATAGTTATTTTATGAGTTTGATTAAACAATTGTTTAATTGTCTCAGTTGGCAGGTCAATAATTATAACCTCAAAATTTAAAAATCCTTTTCGGTGTAAATAATTAGCTTGGAATTGGTGAGCAATCCTTTCTGATTTAAAAGATCTATTGGACTGGAAATTCCAGTTCATTAGGATCTATGTGAATAGTTTTTCATTCTATGGAAGATTCATTCTGTTCTTTTACAATCTAATAGATTGCAAATATTTCCAATCTCACCAGAAGATTGACATTCAAATCTGAGAAGATTGCAGTTAGGAAAAGATACACTTTCAATCTAATTAATTTTGAGGGTATATATTGAATTCAAACATCAGTATGAAAAGCAGAGCATTTTGAAAGAACACATTGGTCAAGAAATAATCAGAAAAATAAACTTTGTAATTATCTAATAAACAGAAAATTACAAGGAATTAATTCTTTAATTCAATTCAAAAATCAACAAAAACAAGCAGACATAGGGCTGAGATCCCATGTGGCTCTCTGATTCGGGCGATTTGCAGTCAATACGTTTAGTTGTGAAATAGATTCCTTTGGACGATTCTTAGGCTGCATCCTGTAGAACAGTTTGTAAATGCGCTAATTAGAATACGCGGAAGGCAATGTGCGAATGGCAATGCATTTGTTTTAGGTGATGTACAATGAGTTCAAAAATAAAACTGATATTTTATTGTAAAATTCCTTTTTTGTTGTCTTTTTTGATAAAAAAATGATTTGGGGGCTTTTGTACGCTGGCTTTTTTTCTGCAGCGAAACTGTCTTTAATGATGACTACCGGGTATGAAAAAGGAGAAGGAACTTGTCCTCTTAAACGAATTTTCTTTCCCCTTTCGGTGTTTGAGAAGAAAACTTCATTTTGATGAAATCAGATTTGCTTCAATAATCAGCGCGGATAGGAGGGATTGGAAATATTTCTCTTTTACCTGAAAATAACGTATCGGTTAATGTAAAATTCGAAAAATGAAACTAACTCAATATTTATTGAGTGTGGGAGTGTTAATGTTGAAGTACGACAAAGGACTGCGTGAAACAAACTTTAATGTGTTTTGTGTAGCAATAGAATTGATTTCGCCTAAGTTTAATATGTCCAGATTTGTGTCAAACAGACATATAAATATGCATATATTAATACTCATACTGTGTATATCTGCACATACATCCACATTTACACATATTAAACACGGTTCGGAGAGGACACAGACCTACATTATGTAGGATGAGTTCTTCTGGTATTCATATGAACAGTTTTACTTTCATTCTATAAAATGCTATTAAAGTGCATTGTTTTGTTTCCCAGATAGTGGTAATGTTTTATTCTATCGATTATGATGCGTTTTACTAACATTTTCAAAGGCAAATGCTTTCACTGGCATGAGAATCACACAATATATTTTTTTCCCTCAAATTTGGCCTCTGGGAAATATTTTATGTAGAGCTGGGGTCTAAAATTGCAACTAACTTAACCATCGCTGTTGAATCTTCTAAACTCCTATGAAACATATAGTATATACTTGATTTAAAATGAATTTTGCTTATTGTCCCACCATACCCCAGTGGGTGTTCCAATGTACCCATATCCGGGGCAAACTGGGACACTTTGTTTTACTTTTTAAAACGAATTCTGGAGAAAAGCATAACAGATATTCCAGACTGTTTTGTATTATTATGTCATACTAAATATCAGTTATAATTAGAGCATAGAAGGCTACTCTACAAGACAACAATAGCAGAGATTTTTGCAAAAAGGTGAAGAATGTCCCAGTGTACCCCAATCTCCCCTACTCTGGGCACCATTTGTGTGTATACGGTAGGACTGCTTGAAGTTTGGTGCTGATAGTGTCGTATGAATGAGGTCTTTCGATCACGGTCTTTTATATGGATGACGGCTGACTACTGACTGTCATATCTAACTTTTGTATGTATGTAGTGTGTCAGTGTTGAAGAGGCTTACTGTTGTTCACCTATTGTTTTTGTGAAGAATGTATATTATTGTTTACCTGTAGGCCTAACTTTTCATCTTTCTCTTTGTGTAAATGGTAATTGCAACTTTTAAATTCTGGAAGATCTTGCTGACTTGTTCCGGATGTACAGATAAACTGGTTCCGGATGTACAGATAAACTGGTTCCGGATGTACAGATAAACTGGTTCCGGATGTACAGATAAACTGGTTTCCAAAGCAAAGTAAGCCAAGTTAATCACGATCAATGCGATGCTCAGTTCAGTGTTTTCTTCGCTCACCGTTGTTTACCTGTACTATGTAGACCGGGCACCATGCATATACAATTATTTATCTTTGATAATATACCTCAATATACAATTCCCCCTCCCTTTCAAGTGAGAAACAGACAGATCCTTTAGATAGCGTCGGTGTTTCCAGTTATTCCAACAAAGAAGGGCGTCTTCTATGCTGTTTGAAGCCTTGTCGATTTACGATGATCTATGTGAAGGGAACGGTCGTATTTGCCCAAATATGAAAGCTGTTACATCATCGCGTCGTCGCGTGCCCCTTTCACTGACGAAAGCAAATACAACCCATTGTTGACACATGTCCCTGGCCATTGATGTGGTCAAATATTGGAATATTGAGAGCGGTCAGGCTGGACACAAGGGTAACTGAGTTCAGGATATAAATCTGCGTGGTTACATTATTAAATATAGAGAGATATGAGAAAACTTATTTCCATGGATACTAGCAAGGAAAGGGCATTCATAACTTTTCAAATTAAAAAACTAATATGCAATTAGATAAATTAAATTAACAATAATAATGTGTTATTGATATTCAAATGTTTTGACCTCGAACTATGTTGTTTAATTTTCTCTTACTAAAGTATTGAAGCAGTCGTCTTGGGGTTTATCGTCTCTTTTACCATACCAATCATTCCCAAATCATGGAAATACTGCTACGTGTACACCGATTCACAAAACAGCCAAGCTTATTTTAATTTATCTACAATTTCCCGAAAACGAGTTCGCCAATTTCCTCGGAAACAGCTCTGAGAGATACTATTATTACTTGTTTCCGGAAAATACAAAGTGTTGAAATATCACTTAGGTAAAATGTCGTTTAAAAGTTAATCTTTTTGTCTTTTCTCCGATAATTATTTAGCAATCCTATGTTGCTGTGGCATATTTAACTATGGACACAATGAGAGACCAAATGTTCATGATTTAACTCATATATTACAGTATCGTATAGCTATTCCGAATTCTTTATGAATTGTCAGTGGTTTAATGAATTGAGCCTATATTTGTTACGGTGATTCATTTATATTTATAGATCCGAAAGTATCGGTTTAATATATATTGAATACCGGTATCGTTACCTCATACTAGCAATATTTCCAATAAAATCCACATCGTACACACAACGACTGAAACCTGCAATGGAATTCAGAGTTGATATATATTTTTGCAGAATTTCCATATATATATTTTCACCCCCAAACTATTTCGAACACAGGGGAAAATGAAAGTGAATGAACCAAACACCGAGTTTAACCCTAAAAATACAGGAACCCAAAATCTTCTACTGTACATTCATATATTCGTTACTTTATTTATCCCTTGCAGTATTTTAATGATAAAGGTGCAACAATAAAAGTTTAAGAAGCGCTGACAACGCGATTGTCAGAAAAAATTGGATAAAAATTAGATAAAGATACTAGAGATCATTATAATGGCAATGCATGCATGTACATAGTTTAATGCAATACACCGCTGAAATTGAATTAAAATGGAATTGAACCCGCATTAGTCAGTTGTATTTTGGTTCAAGGTGTCACTGATATTCTAGATGTATTAAACATCCAAGCTAAAATGTACACGAAAGCCAACAACAGGCGAAAACTACATTAAAAACATTTTTGACGCTCTTTAACGTCACATTTAAGTTTGCGCGTTTACAGTATAAGACGTAGGTATATTTTCTGTACGAAAGACATATTTTTGTGCAGAATTAAAGAAATAGATTCTTGGGTTCACCAATGTAATATCTTAGGAAGTTTTTCCCATGTAAGCGCAACTTCTTTCTCGAGGGAATTAAACTGAACACCAACAACCTGGAAAAAATCGATGTATCTGGGAAGCTATTAATATTGTGATCACTCGAAGAATACGATAAAGATAAAATATTTTTTATAGTTGGTTGACAAACATTCTTTCTGAAAGCAGGGAGAAGCGGAACGTGAGAATGAAGAAATAAATATATCCATTTTAATAATAATTCATTATCTTTATTCATAAGGATATTACTGGAATAAGACACCTTCATCTGCTATCTCCAAAGATAGGCTTTGTAAGACCAGATATTATAGAAGCTCTGGTCAGACGAAGGATGACTTTGAATGATAACCAATTGTCTACACATTCCATTAGTATTACAACCGTGACTTGAAACTCACATAATTACAGTAATGATTTTAAGAAATTTAAACATTTCCAGTGTAGAGGGAGTTTGAAAAAAATCGCACAAATGTTTTTAGGGACCGGACTTTATTTTCATTCCCGACCTCGATTCCTTTTACACCACAAACTGTATTGATCGGATTTATTCAATGGATCCTAGATGATAAGGTGTGATTTATTTTTAAGAAAACCACAAACAGACTTTGGGGTTGGAGACAAATATGTATATTTATTATGCTAGGATTATCAGACATCATCACATAGCGTCATCCAGTCTGGACATCAAATTAGACCATCTATGATTACAGATTACGTTTTATGGGTGATACACAATTATCACTAATTAGGCATGTCATTCTCAGCATAATTATAGTTTGTCTATAGTTAATACTGACCAGACGTACGGGCCGACCCCTTAAATAGAGCTATGAGGATAATATTGCAATGTGGTGCTCGAACTCATCGAGTTGACATGTTACGAGAATGTAAATGGTTAAGTGTGAAACAGCGTTTTTATTTTAATAGATGTGTACTTGTTTGGAAAACTTTGAACAAGGAAATGCCTGTTCACTTACAAAATTGCTTCAAACTTGCCTCGGATGTCCACCCTCATAACACCAGAAATGCTGTAAACGGCCTCTTTCGAGGAAATTGTCTAAAAAATTCATTGACCCATCTTGGGGCGTTGTGTTGGAACAGCCTCCCAAATGAGATCCAGAGCTGTGGAACAATCCAAACTTTTAAACGACATTGTAAAAATCATATTTTAAGTCACGTAGAGCCGTTTTAATATCTTAGTGATGCATATACTGTATCATAACCAGTGCAATAATAGTATGTGATGTTTTCATTTGTTTTTATCCATATTTTGTTGTTTAACTATATTTTGTTTTATCCCCTTAATGTATATATGTATATTATTTGTGCTAAGATGGAAAACAGCTACGCTGATTCTTATGCCAATAAACTGAAACTGAAACTGAAACTGCTGACTGTGTGTACACACTGATTGTCTCCAGATTCTGATATTCTGATTCAGTGTACATATAGTAGGGTCAAAATCTCAAATCCCGTGACCAACCTCTGGCAAGTACAGTTTTATGGTTGAATTTGGTACTTTAGGGTATTTGTCGCAAAATAAGCCCCCATGCCGGTCTGAAAAATCTGGGCAGACTTCAGTAGAGCGAGAAATCCAAAATGGCCACCGGCGGCCATATTGAAAATTAACTTTTTAACCAAAGGGTCTAGAAATCTCAATGTTACCTCTTTTTCGACTAATTTTAGGGCGAGGAATCCATTTCCGATACTGTTTTTGTGACCAGAGGTCCCCTTGACAACCCAATCCAAGATGGCCGCCATTCATAGAGACAAAAAGCCAAATTCTGTACCGATAATCATAATTAAGAAATTGAATACATATTTATTATTCAAAGTAGTATTGTGCACATTTCCTGGATTAAAATGTGTTACAATACCACTATGCAGAGTACAGACAAGTTATATATATTCAAAAAGAAATAATAACAAAGTATATATAGCCCCATACTGGCTATGGGGGAGGGTGATAGGTCCATACTGGGTGGACGTTTTGGGGTCTAGGTGAGCCCCTAATGATCCTATGGTGTCGTATGAGGTCTTATTTTGAAGCTCTCGTGGAGGAGCATCCGAATGGACTAAGGTAACGTCCGTTTTCAATATTGTGCGCATGCGCAGTCTGGCCGAACTATAGAAAGCAGGCATTTTGGGGGGTATGTGGGGATGTGTTTGGGGTAGAGATGGACCACTATGGGTCCAAATGGGTCGCGGGAGGTGTCAAAGTGAAGCTTGTGTGGGGTAGAGTCAGAATGGCGTGTTTTAAGTGCAAGTCGCGTCAATCTGCGCATGCGCAGTTGGTTGTAGTAAGTAAAGTGGCCATTTTGGGGCAGTGCAGGCAGGTATTTGGTGTAGAGATGGACCATCCTTGGTCCGAATGTGTCCTGGGAGGTGTCATTTTGT
Organism: Hanleya hanleyi; assembly: GCA_036873755.1. Taxonomy (NCBI): domain Eukaryota; kingdom Metazoa; phylum Mollusca; class Polyplacophora; order Lepidopleurida; family Hanleyidae; genus Hanleya; species Hanleya hanleyi. Next base: position 94,782 of record JAVTVY010038900.1, read on the forward strand.
AGCTCTCGGGGTGTAGACCCCGATTTGAGGGATGTCCATATGATCTGTGGCGTCATCGGTGACGTCATCAGTACGAGTAGTAACGAAAGCGGACATTTTGGGGCAGTGAAGGAAGGTATTTGGTGTAGAGATGGACCATCTTTGGTCCGAATGCGTCGTGGGAGGTGTCATGTTGTAGCTCTCGGGGTGTACATCCCGATTTGAGGGATGTTCCCTATACCCTATAGCCCGTAGGGCATAGGGTACACCAGGGTGCGGGTGCACCAGGTATGTGTGTGTGTGATGCATGTCGTGTTTATATGCAAGAGCTTCGAGGGGCGCCACCCGTCTTTGCTCGGGGTCGAAGTAATACGGTTCGTCTATGTCGTGAGGAATTCCTGGGACGAAACTCACATTCTGTAACCTTGTAGTTTCGTAGGCGGGCTGCCACTGACTATAACACCATACAACGTGTGTATAACGGATAGGCCCTTTAAGAACTTCATTACCCAGGACGTCTTTCCACATCCCGTAGGGCCGTTCACCGTCATTGTATAGGGATGTTCTACTCTGCTTGGTGAACCTATAGCGGGCCTCGGTGGTGTCTCTTGGTTGTGTTTGCATTGAATGTGTCTGAGCATAGTGTCGCGACGAGAGAAGGTTCTCTGACAGAACGTACATGTACTCGACATGGTACCCGATCAACCACAGACTGAGGCTAATGGTGTACAACCGACCTTATATGACAGCTCACTCAACTTCATTCCTCCTCCTCCTCCTCCTCTTCCTCCTCCTCCTCACTCACTCACTTACCATCGTTAGTGCGTCCATGCGTTAAGACGGGCATTGTGCACGTCTCATTCACTCACTCACTCACTCACTCACTCACACTCACTCACTCACACGCGCATACACTCATTGCGCCGCAAGGTCAATAGGGCTCGAAATGCGCTTTTATACTACTAATTCTTCCTTCACTGCCCCAAAATGTTCACTTTCGCTACTACTCGTACTGATGACGTCACCAGTGACGTCAAAGATGCTGTGGACATCCCTCAAATCCGGGTCTACACCCTGAGAGCTACAAAATGACACCTCCCAGGACACATTCGGACAAAGGATGGTCCCTCTCTACCCCAAACACATCTCCACATACGCCCAAAATGCCTACTTTGGCTACTACTCCTACTGATGACGTCACAGATGGTCCCACTCTACCCCAAACACACCTCCACACACCCCCCAAAACGCCCACTTTGGCTACTACTCCTACTGATGACGTCACCAATGACGTCACAGATGACGTGAACATCCCTCGAATCGGGATGTACACCCCGAGAGCTACAACATGACACCTCCCACGACGCATTCGGACCAAGGATGGTCCATCTCTACACCAAATACTTTCCTTCACTGCCCCAAAATGTCCACTTTCGCTACTACTCGTACTGATGACGTCACCGATGACGTTACAGATGATATGGACATCCCTCAAATCGGGGTCTACACCCCGAGAGCTACAAAATGATACCTCCCAGGACGCACTTGGACCAAGGATGGTCCATCTCTACACCAAATACCTTCCTACACTGCCCCAAAATGGTCATTTTACTTACTACAACCAACTGCGCATGCGCAGATTGACGCGACTTGCACTTAAAACACGCCATTCTGACTCTACCCCACACAAGCTTCAGTTTGACACCTCCCGCGACCCATTTGGACCCACAGTGGTCCATCTCTACCCCAAACACATCCCCACATACCCCCCCCAAAATGCCTGCTTTCTATACTACGGCCAGACTGCGCATGCGCACAATATTGAAAACGAACGATACCTTAGTCAAGTCGGATGCTCCTCCACGAGAGCTTCAACATAAGACCTCATACGACACCATAGGATCATTAGGGGCTCATCTAAACCCCAAAACGTCGACCCAGTATGGACCTATCTCTCCCCCCCCCCCCCATAGCCAGTATGGGGCTATATATACTTTGTTATTATTTCTTTTTGAATATATATAACTTGTCTGTACTCTGCATAGCGGCAGTGTAACACATTTTAATCCAGGAAATGTGCACAATACTACTTTGAATAATAAATATGTATTCAATTTCTTAATTGTTGATTTCGTTGTGAAGGATATAAGGTATATGATTATCGGTACAGAATTTGGCTTTTTGTCTCTATGAATGGCGGCCGTCTTGGATTGGGTTGTCAAGGGGACCTCTGATCACAAAAACAGTATCGGAAACGGATTCCTCGCCCTAAAATTAGTCGAAAAAGAGGTAACATTGAGATTTCTAGACCCTTTGGTTAAAAAGTTAATTTTCAATATGGCCGCCGGTGGCCATTTTGGAGTTCTCGCTCTACTGAAGTCTGCCCAGATTTTTCAGACCGGCATGGGGGCTTATTTTGCGACAAATACCCTAAAGTACCAAATTCAACCATAAAACTTTACTTGCCAGGGATTTGAGATTTTGACCCTACTAATATGGAACATTTGCCTGTGTGAAGACCGCGGTTGTCTGCCGAGCACTGATGGATTTGAATGTTTTCTTGCAATTATTATAGTAAATGAACAACCGAATCAAAAGATTCTGCATTGCACCGGGTGCTTGTGTGCAGAATATACCTTTGTACTCGATGCGGTTAAAGAATCATATGCGCCCAAAGATCAAAATCTCCGGAATGCGGATGACAGTCCTCATGGTGTATCACTGATACACGACTGGGCCTGAACCTCGTTATTCTACAGTATCTTTATTATATTGTGTTATTATTTGTATCGCCATTGGAAATAATGAATATGCATCAGCATTTTACACTAATAAAAACAAATTAATTCGATGTTGTTTATAGCCGATGAAAGAAGCCGATTTCCATCAAAACAATTTGAATGGAGTAGTTACCTGGGACGACCAATATAGTTGACTATAAAACGTATATATATTTCCATGGATTGCCAAATATGCCATGTGCCACAGTGAATTCTTTTTTGGGTATTAGGGATGCACATGCACAACCGGAATTGGAACGTGCTACCGAGAACGAGAGGCGTGAGAGACGTTAGTGTTTCATTCAATGAGACTCCTGGAGCCTGGCATGGGCCACAGGGAAGTATAATTAGGAATTTAAGGGTGTGCATGCGCAACCGGAAGTGGAACGCTTTATTGAACATGAGAGGAGTGAAAGACATCGAGGTTTCAGCCAACGAGAATCCTGGTCCCAGAAATTTGCCATTGGGTACTGTGGGTATCGCAATATGGATCTAGTTACCCCGGTAGAAACCTTCCCCTGAAGGGCACCGGATACCGTGCATTCTACGGTTCCTTTTCTTATTCACTGAATAAAGAAACATGAGATCTCAACCAATACAATGCATTATGTATTCGAAAAAATATTATGTAGTTATTGTACGTGTTAGGAGTGGGACTGGAACCCACGTCTGCATTTGAAAACTCCGATGAAGGAAATGTTATGGATCTTGATTCGGTCATCGTGACAAAGCTGGCTATCATGTTTAATATGATCCATAAAGTGGTACATATGTACAATGGTTTTACGACATCTCGAGGTATAGCAAAAATGTACGTGTCAGGAGTGGGATTCGAACCCGCGCCCCACATGTGTGGACCAGCATTTTAGACTGCCGTCTTAGACCACTCGGCCATCCCGACAAACGCCGGTTATCACGGTCAAAATGATCCATATGTACAATGGTTTTACTTGTCGCCTTCTGTAAGCTGTGAATATCCTTAACACTCGTCTTAACCCCGTGGGAGATATAGGTACATGTGCAATCGGGGAGTGGTAGAGATGCACATTCAGGATCAAGCGCCTACCTACACCCAAAAAGCTAACCAATAGAAGTGAGTATGTTGGAAATCAGAAAATCAGAAAAGTGTACTTAGTGAGAAGTTCTCTTTCGCAAAGAATGGTTGGCACTGTAGATTTTAGAGCGTTTACTCAATGTTTGGGTAGAACCGACGTACTGTCCAGTTTATGTCGAGTAGTAACATCACTCAGAGTGTTGTGCTGGTCGGGTGTCTCTCCCGCAGTCCAGGTGGACCGTCCTCAGTTTTCAGGGTTATACACTCCGTTTTGCGTCACCTCGACGTTTTTCTGTCACGATCACCTGTGAGGATTGTATCGGTCGACGGACACCCCCGGTGGACATTCTCATCGGCTTTCTGGGCTTCGTATCAAAAGGAAATTGTTTCTCATCCATACCGCTTAAACCTCTTAAAGCTATAGAGTCCGCTCTTCACATAGACCAAAGCATGTATTTACTTTGTGAGGCGATTGTCTCTCTATTTCACCGTGGAGTTCTTCCATTGGTTTGTTTTCTGGAACACTGATAGACTAAATTTGGCCTCATCATAGGTCAGTGGCTGGCTACCTTCCCAGCCCACTGATTGGCTGGCCTATATCACCTAGGTTAAAATTGGGATCCCACATTTCTGTTCAAGCTCGGAGACTTTCACGCTAGGTACAGCGAAATCCAAGGTTTATAGAAAACAGAATTCCAAAGCGGTTCTGGGTAACACGAACAGACTAAAAAATACTCTAGCCATTTAGTTAACTCGTTCGCTTTGAGTCATCCTTAAGAATCGCCGTAAAATGGAACGAGTTCTTTGGCCCCTCTAATATATGGAGAGACCCCACCACTCCAAAATACGGACTTAACACTCTACCGCTATTGGAACCCCTTTGGCGTTCAGCGAGCTTAACACTGGAGCGTCCATGATAGGATAGGGCTCAAAAATCCGGATACACACAAGACGAAGATTTCTTTTTTTATTCAGTGAACAACGACGTTAAAACAACAACGTGAGAACAACCACAACAAGTGAATATTGAATGGTTCTCGACCTGGAAATACGATAGTGGGCAGGACCAGTCTCGACAACGATGGTGGAGATTAAACAGACGCCACTGCTGGGGCATTGCGAGGTTTGATTATTCCAACATCAGGTATCTGTGCCTTCGTCCATGAAGGCGGTACGGATCAAAGTAGTCGGCCTCATCCTAGAACACTGTTTGGCTACACGGCATGCCAGTGTTGGCCGGGACGATCCATCATCAACTCGGGACGGTCTCAACCGAGTTGAGAGTGAACTCAAATCGGTTCGACCTGTATATCTGTTTCACCTGGTTTGATCGCACGGCCAGCCTTGCCACGAGGTGCACTTTCTTGCTTCGGCGTCGTTCGGTCTTTAGGATCCGTTTTACGGTGTAATAGTCTCCTGTGAACTTCACCTCCTTCTCGCAAAAGTATTGGGCTTTGTTTCGCTTGGTTTTTGATCGGGGCTCTCTTGGATACTTGATCGTAACCCTTGACCACCTGGGGGTTCATCGATGTACCGCTTTGAGTTCTTTGCGGTGAAATAATTGTACATGCAGCCTTTAAAGATGCAATTGACCTTGGCCACGACGGAAGTCTCGTTGTAGTTGTAAAAGAAGAACACCTTGCGGGGTTCCAGAAACTGTTGGAAGGGTTTGTTGAGGAACTTTGCAGACGCAAAATTCTTTAGTGGGCCACTGTTGAGTATTGAATGACGGACCAGAAACTTTCATGCAAATACTATACAACGGTTTGCGTGCAATCTTGAACATCTGCTTAAAATCGTTGATGAGGTTCTCCTCCGTTTCGGTCAAGATTGGCACGACCCACAAATATATCGACAGGATATTAATGCACGTCAACATGTACCAGTTGCCGTTGTTGTCCTTGGGAAAGGCAAGGTACTGATGTCAACCAAACCGCTCGCCATTGGGCATTTAAGGCGCGGGCGATGATCCGATTACATGGAAAATGACGTCGGGTAGCTCGATGTAAGGTATAGGTATCTTCACTTTTTAACCAGGATTGGACTTCCGATCGACGAATCCAATGAGGTTTGGCAGCTCTGATGGACACCTCCCATCGCTTCATAATGACGACTGATGAAGTACCTAGGCTCTATCATTTATTTTTAACGGGTATGACTTGCGGTGGGGGCGAACTTCCTTTTCCGATAATTTCACTGTGCCCCGCCAGTACATCGTCCATGGCACAAGTCCCGCCCAGCTTGCCTGGTGATCGCTCGTCCTCTGTAAGCACCTAATGCCTGAGCCACATCTGTCACATCTTCTAAAAGACCAAAGCGGACCATAGAACATGGTGGAGTGTAAAATGCACTGTACCCTAATTAGCCGAGCCAACTCAGTAAAGAAGGGGCCGCGTCGGAGGTACACATCGTGACACAAGTTTATGAAGTTGCCGTCGAGTTCACCAGATAGCACCCGTTTGAATTTGGTCCAGTCAACCCGAGATAGATGAATGTGAACCGGTCGGGTTTGTGTATGGTCACATCACAGATGTCTTCCTCTGACGTCGACCGTATCCTCATTGACGTGCAGGATGACCTCGGGTGTCAGGCTGAGGAAAAAGCGAAGCATATTTTCCGTCATCGTCTCCAGCGACGTGCGGTTCGTGATGATGAAGGGCTAGACATACACGAGCGTATTGTTACTCGGGTAAAAGTACCGGAGCCCTTCCGGAAATAGTACAGGTCCAGCACAGGACGATGGCGATGAAAACAGCTACAAATGGTGGGCCAATGCCGCTGGTACATAACGTCGTCAGGGTCAGTGATGATACCCCCGCCACAGCGGTGCGGGGTCCCTGGGGAGAGCTGATCTGGACCTCCCACGTGGCATATTTCTTGGTTTTTCAACTATGTCCGTACATGTCAGTACTGCCTTCACCAAGTCGATACACTCATTGGTATAATCGATATTCGTGGTTCTGAGTGACGTAGTTTCGTAGTAGAATGTAAAAGGGGGGTTCGAGCACATGGAAGCCCTGGAAGCCGATGACGTCATAAGTAGGTCGAGGTGACGTCATAAAAAGGTCGAAGTCGTGCGGTGTTCGTCTATTTATGGTGGCCCTCCGCAGTTTCGTAGTAATGGCCCCTCTCTAATTTCATAATACGATAGACTGCCCTTGTTCTGCTACATCATAATTCTTCTTGTCTTCTTAATAGCTTATATCTATAATGCCATCCTATTCAGCATTATCAACGCTGCAAACGAATACGTACAAATCGAGTGCTGGCTTCGTCTACACGCTGATCGGGATCATGGAGTAAAGTTTGTCCTGCCTCAGTTATGCCCCTTGGGTGTGCCTAAAAATCGGGACTCAATTACGGGAAGAAAATCTGACAAAAAACGGGCAGGTTGACACCCACTTTTGTTTGCCTTTTTAAGTTGAGACCGGACCAGGGAACGTGAGTAAGAAGTTTAATTGAAATCGCTCTTACAGATTTTTCTGGAAATTGAGCCGAATTTGACCATTTTTCGACATTTTTAAGGGGTTTTCTAGGAAAAATGAAGCAAGCATGGAGGAGAATGTTCGAGTTAAATTTTTCTATAACATAACAGTGTTATATCTTAAAATAATAGTTTCATCATGCTCTTTCAGAAAATATATACATATAAGTGATTTGGGTTGAAGGTTTTGCGACAACTGGTGGCCTAAAAACGGACCCATAGTCTATTCCATGCCGAATAAAAGAATCTCCGGAGTGCACCCTTAAGGCATAATAGTGGGGTCTATGCATTATCTTAATGTAGACTCCGTTACGGAGCGGAGATGTATCATTACGCCAGATTGTTTAATTTTGACTGCCTAGTTATACCTGAAGCGCTATTTTCGGAAGCAGGTGGAAAGAAGACCAGGAGTTCGATTAAAATAATCCACAGTGTGTCCATTAGTATACAATTGAGGTTACTGCATAATGTATTCCATACAGGAGTTATCTCCCCCTGGACTGAGATTTCGGTGGATATTATGGCAGAACGAGGTCCTATCAGAATGATATAAATTTGCCAGTGTAAATTTTCTTTACGAGAGAACCCATTTACGGTCCATAAAGGATGGAGTGGATGTATATTATTATGGTTTTACAAATTATTTCTCAAGTTTCTGAAGTATTTCCCATGTTTCTAGAAGAAAATTGAGTGCAAAATTACCAATAATTTGACTTGGTTACATCGCTTATTTGCATTTTCCCGCGTTTCTGCTATCATTGGAAAGCGGAAAAGTAGCCTTCATATTTGCCGAATGGATGACCATTATTAGAAAATGAGGTGGTACGGGTTTGTTCATAGAAAATGCTAGAATTGGCAAAATTGATCAAAACAAAGATGGGGTAGGGGAAAGTTATCGGGTCGGATTTCCCAAAATAATATGTATAACTGGCAAGTGTTGTATACCGCCATACTCGCAAACACTCTGAGATTACGATACATGTGGATGATCATTTCGTAAAAAACATCTGCCACATGGGGTGGTCCTCCGCAGTTTCGTAGTAATGGCCCCTCTCATTTCATAATACAAATGAGCTATATGTTCCTACCATATAATTCTTCTTCATCTTCTTAAGCAACTATATCTATAATGCCATCCTATTCAGCATTATCAACGCTGCAAACCAGTACGTACAAATCGAGGGCTGGCTTCGTCTACACGCTGATCGGGATCATGGAGTAAAGTTTGTCCTGCCTCAGTTATGCCCCTTGGGTGTGCTTAAAAATCGGGACTCATTTACGGGAAGAAAATCTGACAAAAAACGGTTAGGTTAACACCCCCTTTTTTTGCCTTTTTAAGTTGAGACCGGACCAGGGAACGTGAGTAAGAAGTTTAATTGAAATCGCTCTTACAGATTTTTCTGGAAATTGAGCGAATTTGACCATTTTTCGACATTTTTAAGGGGTTTTCTAGGAAAAATGAAGCAAGCATGGAGGAGAATGTTCGAGTTAAATTTTTCTATAACATAGCAGTGTTATATCTTAAAATAATAGTTTCATCATGCTCTTTCAGAAAATATACATATATAAGTGATTTGGGTTGAAGATTTTGCAGTAACTGGTGGCCGAAAAACGGACCCATAGTCTATTCCATGCCGAATAAAAGAATCTCCGGAGTGCACCCTTAAGGCATAATAGTGGAGTCTATGCATTATCTTAATGTAGACTCCGTTACGGAGCGGAGATGTATCATTACGCCAGATTGTTTAATTTTGACTGCCTAGTTATACCTGAAGCTCTATTTTCGGAAGCAGGTGGAAAGAAGACCAGGAGTTCGATAAAAATAATCCACAGTGTGTCCATTAGTATACAATTGAGGTTACTGCATACTGTATTCCATACAGGAGTTATCTCCCCCTGGACTGAGATTTCGGTGGATATTATGGCAGAACAAGGTCCTATCAGAATGATATGAATTTGCCAGTGTAAATTTTCTTTACAAGAGAACCCATTTACAGTCCATAAAGGATGGAATGGATGTATACTATTATGGTTTTACAAATTATTTCTCAAGTTTCTGAAGTATTTCCCGTGTTTCTAAGAGAAAATTGAGTGCAAAATTACCAATAATTTGACTTGGTTACATCGCTTATTTGCATTTTCCCGCGTTTCTGCTATCATTGGAAAGCGGAAAAGTAACCACAGCCTTCATATTGCCGAATGGATGACCATTATTAAGAAGAAATAGGTTAATTTTGAGTTTTGTTCTCGAAAATCCTGCTAGAATTGGCAAAATTGATCAAAACAAAGATGGGGTAGGGGAAAAGTTATCGGTCGGATTTCCCAAAATAATATGTATAACTGGCAAGTGTTGTATACCGCCATACTGGCAAACACTCTGAGATTACGATACATGTGAATAATTAATTTCGTAAAAAACATCCTGCCCCTTAAGGTGGCCCTCCGCAGTTTCTAATTTCATAATACGATAGACTGCCCTTGTTCTGCTACATCATAATTCTTCTTGTCTTCTTAATAGCTTATATCTATAATGCCATCCTATTCAGCATTATCAACGCTGCAAACAAGGACGTACAAATCGAGGGCTGGCTTCGTCTACACGCTGATCGGGATCATGGAGTAAAGTTTGTCCTGCCTCAGTTATACCCCTTGGGTGTGCCTAAAAATCGGGACTCATTTACGGGAAGAAAATCTGACAAAAAACGGTTAGGTTGACACCCACTTTTGTTTGCCTTTTTAAGTTGAGACTGGACCAGGGAACGTGAGTAAGAAGTTTAATTGAAATCGCTCTTACAGATTTTTCTGGAAATTGAGCCGAATTTGACCATTTTTGGACATTTTTAAGGGGTTTTCTAGGAAAAATGAAGCAAGCATGGAGGAGAATGTTCGAGTTAAATTTTCTATAACATAGCAGTGTTATATCTTAAAATAATAGTTTCATCATGCTCTTTCAGAAAATATATACATATAAGTGATTTGGGTTGAAGGTTTTGCGACAGCTGGTGGCCGAAAAACGGACCCATAGTCTATTCCATGCCGAATAAAAGAATCTCCGGAGTGCACCCTTAAGGCATAATAGTGGAGTCTATGCATTATCTTAATGTAGACTCCGTTGCGGAGCGGAGATGTATCATTACGCCAGATTGTTTAATTTTGACTGCCTAGTTATACCTGAAGCTCTATTTTCGGAAGCAGGTGGAAAGAAGACCAGGAGTTCGATTAAAATAATCCACAGTGTGTCCATTAGTATACAATTGAGGTTACTGCATACTGCTGTTCGCCACGGAGTTATCTCCCCTGGACTAGGATTTCGGTGGATATTATGGCAGAACGAGGTCCTATCAGAATGATATAAATTTTGCCAGTGTAAATTTTCTTTACAAGAGAACCCATTTACAACCATAAGGATGGAATGGATGTATAGTATTATGGTTTTACGAATTATTTCTCAAGTTTCTGAAGTATTTCCCATGTTTCTAGGAGAAAATTTAGTGCAAAATTATCAATAATTTGAATTGGTTACATCTCTTATTTGCATTTCCCCGCGTTTCTGCTATCATTGGAAAGCGGAAAAGCAACCACGGCCTCGATATTGCCGAATGGATGCACATTATTAAGAAGAAATAGGTTAATTTTGAGTTTTGTTCTCGAAAATCCTGCTAGAATTGGCAAAAGTGATCAAAACAAAGATGGGGTAGGGGGAAAGTTATCGGTTGGATTTCCCACAATAATATGTATAACTGCCAAGTGTTGTATACCGCCATACTCGCAAACACTCTGAGATTACGATAAATGTGAATAATTAATTCCGTAAAAACATCCTGCCCCTTAAAGTTGCTCTCCACAGTTTCGTAGTAATGGCCCCTCTCTAATTTCATAATACGATAGACTGCCCTTGTTCTGCTACATCATAATTCTTGTCTCCTTAATAGCTTATATCTATAATGCCATCCTATTCAGCATTATCAGCGCTGCAAACGAGTACGTACAAATCGAGGGCTGGCTTCGTCTACACGCTGATCGGGATCATGGAGTAAACTTTGTCCTGCCCTTAAAGCTTATGTGCCCTTTTGGTGCGCTCTAAAAATCGGGACTCATTTACGGAAGAAAACTTGACAAAACGGAAAGAAGCCGATAACCAATTTCGTTTGCCTCTTTTGGCGAGACTGACCAGGAACGTGTAAGAAGCTTCAATTAAAATCGCTCTTACAGATTTTTCTGGAAATTGAGCAGAATTTGACAATTTTTCGACATTTTTAAGGGGTTTTCTAGAAAAAATGAAGCAAGCATGGAGAAGAATGTTCGAGTTTAAATTTTCTATAACATAGCAGTGGTATATCTTAAAATAATAGTTTCATCGTGCTCTTTCAGAAAATATATACATATAAGTTATTTGGGTTGAAGGTTTTACGACAACTGGTGGCCGAAAAACGGACCCATAGTCTATTCCATGCCGAATGGAAGAATCCCTGGAGTGCACCCTTTAAGGCACAATAGTGGAGTCTATGCATTATGTCAATGTAGACTCCGTTACGGAGCGGAGATTTGTCATTACGCCAGATTGTTTAATTTTGACTGCATAGTTACACCTGAAGCACTATTTTTGGAAGCAGGTGGAAAGAAGACCAGGAATTCGATTAAAATAATCCACAGTGTGTCCATTAGTATACTATTGAGGTTATTGCATACTGTATTCCATACAGGAGTTATCTCCCCTGGAATGAGATTTCGGTAGATATTATGGCAGAACTAGGTCATATCAAAATGATATCAATTTGCCAGTGTAAATTTTCTTTACAAGAGAACCCATTTATAGTCCATAAAGGATGGAATAGATTATATTATTATGGTTTTACGAATTATTTTTCAAGTTTCTGAAGTATTTCTCATGTTTCTGGGAGGAAATTCAGTGGAAAATTACCAATAATTTGACTTGGTTCCATCTCTTATTTGCATTTTCCCGTCTTTCTGCTATCATTGGAAAGCGGAAAAGCAACCACGGCCTTCATATTGCCGAATGGATGCACATTATTAAGAAGAAATAGGTTAATTTTGAGTTTTGTTCTCGAAAATCCTGCGAGAATTGGCAAAAGTGATCAAAACAAAGATGGGGTAGGGGGAAAGTTATCGGTCGGATTTCCCACAATAGTATATATAACTGACAAGTGTTGTATACCGCCATACTCGCAAGCACTCTGAGATTACGATAAATGTGAATAATTAATTTTGTAAAAAACATCCTGCCCCTTAAGGTTGCCCTCCACAGTTTCGTAGTAATGGCCCCTCTCTAATTTCATAATACGATAGACTGCCCTTGTTCTGCTACATCATAATTCTTCTTGTCTCCTTAATAGCTTATATCTATAATGCCATCCTATTCAGCATTATCAATGCTGCAAACGAGTACGTACAAATCGAGGGCTGGCTTCGTCTACACGCTGATCGGGATCATGGAGTAAAGTTTGTCTTGCCTCAGTTATGCCCCTTGGGTGTGCCTAAAAATCGGGACTCATTTACGGGAAGAAAATCTGACAAAAAACGGTTAGGTTGACACCCACTTTTGTTTGCCTTTTTAAGTTGAGACCGGATCAGGGAACGTGTGTAAGAAGTTTTATTAAAATCGCTCTTACAGATTTTTCTGGAAATTGAGCCGAATTTGACCATTTTTCGACATTTTTTAGGGGTTTTCTAGGAAAAATGAAGCAAGCATGGAGAAGAATGTTCGAGTTTAAATTTTCTATAACATAGCAGTGGTATATCTTAAAATAATAGCTTCATCGTGTTCTTTCAGAAAATATATACATATAAGTGATTTGGGTTGAAGATTTTACGACAACTGGTGGCCGAAAAACGGACCCATAGTCTATTCCATGCCGAATGAAAGAATCTCTGGAGTGCACCCTAATGGTTTTGGCGCTATGGAGCCAGTTAACAGTTCGCGGCGCCCAGTTAACAGTTCAAACTTCAGTTCCTGGCGACGCCCCTGTGAATCGGAAGTGGAAATTTTTCAGATCAAAATATCGGCCTTGACGAGTTCTCTAATTGTACCAAGTATGAACACTCTAGGCCTAACAGTTTCGGAGCTATGAGCCAGTTAACAGTTCAAACTTCAGCTCCTGGCGTGGCCCCTGATCACCGGAAGTGGAAATTTTTCACATCAAAATGTCGGCCTTGACGAGTACTGTAATTGTACTAAGTTTAAACACTCTAGGGCTAATGGTTTTGGCGCTATGGAGCCAGTTAACAGTTCGCGGGGTCCAGTTAACAGTTCAAACTTATGTTCCTGGCGTCGCTTCTGATCACCGGAAGTGGAATTTTTTCACATTAAAATGTCGGCCTTGACGAGTACTGTAATTCTACCAAGTACGAACACTCTAGGTCTAATGGTTTTGGCGCTATGGAGCCAGTTAACAGTTCGCGGCGCCCAGTTAACAGTTCAAACTTCAGTTCCTGGCGACACCCCTGTGAATCGGAAGTGGAAATTTTTCAGATCAAAATGTCGGCCTTGACGAGTTCTCTAATTGTACCAAGTATGAACACTCTAGGCCTAATAGTTTCGGAGCTATGAGCCAGTTAACAGTTCAAACTTCAGCTCCTGGCGTCGCCCCTGATCACCGGAAGTGGAAATTTTTCACATCAAAATGTCGGCCTTGACGAGTACTGTAATTGTACTAAGTTTAAACACTCTAGGGCTAATGGTTTTGGCGCTATGGAGCCAGTTAACAGTTCGCGGGGTCCAGTTAACAGTTCAAACTTCTGTTCCTGGCGTCGCCCCTGATCACCGGAAGTGGAATTTTTTCACATCAAAATGTCGGCCTTGACGAGTACTGTAATTCTACCAAGTATGAACACTCTAGGTCTAATGGTTTTGGCGCTATGGAGCCAGTTAACAGTTCGCGGCGCCCAGTTAACAGTTCAAACTTCAGTTCCTGGCGACGCCCCTGTGAATCGGAAGTGGAAATTTTTCAATCAGAATGTCGGCCTTGACGAGTTCTCTAATTGTACCAAGTATGAACACTCTAGGCCTAATAGTTTCGGAGCTATGAGCCAGTTAACAGTTCAAACTTCAGCTCCTGGCGTCGCCCCTGATCACCGGAAGTGGAAATTTTTCACATCAAAATGTCGGCCTTGACGAGTACTGTAATTGTACCAAGTTTAAACACTCTAGGGCTAATGGCTTTGGCGCTATGGAGCCAGTTAACAGTTCGCGGGGTCCAGTTAACAGTTCAAACTTCTGTTCCTGGCGTCGCCCCTGATCACCGGAAGTGGAATTTTTTCACATCAAAATGTCGGCCTTGACGAGTACTGTAATTCTACCAAGTATAAACACTCTAGGTCTAATGGTTTTGGCGCTATGGAGCCAGTTAACAGTTCGCGGCGCCCAGTTAACAGTTCAAACTTCAGTTCCTGGCGACGCCCCTGTGAATCGGAAGTGGAAATTTTTCAGATCAAAATGTCGGCCTTGACGAGTTCTCTAATTGTACCAAGTATGAACACTCTAGGCCTAATAGTTTCGGAGCTATGAGCCAGTTAACAGTTCAAACTTCAGCTCCTGGCGTCGCCCCTGATCACCGGAAGTGGAAATTTTTCACATCAAAATGTCGGCCTTGACGAGTACTGTAATTGTACCAAGTTTAAACACTCTAGGGCTAATGGTTTTGGCGCTATGGAGCCAGTTAACAGTTCGCGGGGTCCAGTTAACAGTTCAAACTTCTGTTCCTGGCGTCGCCCCTGATCACCGGAAGTGGAATTTTTTCACATCAAAATGTCGGCCTTGACGAGTACTGTAATTCTACCAAGTATAAACACTCTAGGTCTAATGGTTTTGGCGCTATGGAGCCAGTTAACAGTTCGCGGCGCCCAGTTAACAGTTCAAACTTCAGTTCCTGGCGACGCCCCTGTGAATCGGAAGTGGAAATTTTTCAGATCAAAATGTCGGCCTTGACGAGTTCTCTAATTGTACCAAGTATGAACACTCTAGACCTAATAGTTTCGCAGCTATGAGCCAGTTAACAGTTCAAACTTCAGCTCCTGGCGTCGCCCCTGATCACCGGAAGTGGAAATTTTTCACATCAAAATGTCGGCCTTGACGAGTACTGTAATTCTACCAAGTATGAACACTCTAGGTCTAATGGTTTTGGCGCTATAGAGCCAGTTAACAGTTCGCGGGGTCCAGTTAACAGTTCAAACTTCTGTTCCTGGCGTCGCCCCTGATCACCGGAAGTGGAATTTTTTCACATCAAAATGTCGGCCTTGACGAGTACTGTAATTCTACCAAGTATGAACACTCTAGGTCTAATGGTTTTGGCGCTATGGAGCCAGTTAACAGTTCGCGGCGCCCAGTTAACAGTTCAAACTTCAGTTCCTGGCGACGCCCCTGTGAATCGGAAGTGGAAATTTTTCAGATCAGAATGTCGGCCTTGACGAGTTCTCTAATTGTACCAAGTATGAACACTCTAGGCCTAATAGTTTCGGAGCTATGAGCCAGTTAACAGTTCAAACTTCAGCTCCTGGCGTCGCCCCTGATCACCGGAAGTGGAAATTTTTCACATCAAAATGTCGGCCTTGACGAGTACTGTAATTGTACCAAGTTTAAACACTCTAGGGCTAATGGCTTTGGCGCTATGGAGCCGGTTAACAGTTCGCGGGGTCCAGTTAACAGTTCAAACTTCTGTTCCTGGCGTCGCCCCTGATCACCGGAAGTGGAATTTTTTCACACCAAAATGTTGGCCTTGACGAGTACTGTAATTCTACCAAGTATAAACACTCTAGGTCTAATGGTTTTGGCGCTATGGAGCCAGTTAACAGTTCGCGGCGCCCAGTTAACAGTTCAAACTTCAGTTTCTGGCGACGCCCCTGTGAATCGGAAGTGGAAATTTTTCAGATCAAAATGTCGGCCTTGACGAGTTCTCTAATTGTACCAAGTATGAACACTCTAGGCCTAATAGTTTCGCAGCTATGAGCCAGTTAACAGTTCAAACTTCAGCTCCTGGCGTCGCCCCTGATCACCGGAAGTGGAAATTTTTCACATCAAAATGTCGGCCTTGACGAGTACTGTAATTGTTCTAAGTTTAAACACTCTAGGGCTAATGGTTTTGGCGCTATGGAGCCAGTTAACAGTTCGCGGGGTCCAGTTAACAGTTCAAACTTCTGTTCCTGGCGTCGCTCCTGATCACCGGAAGTGGATTTTTTTCACATCAAAATGTCGGCCTTGACGAGTACTGTAATTCTACCATGTATAAACACTCTGGGTCTAATGGTTTTGGCGCTATGGAGCCAGTTAACAGTTCGCGGCGCCCAGTTAACAGTTCAAACTTCAGTTCCTGGCGACGCCCCTGTGAATCGGAAGTGGAAATTTTTCAGATCAAAATGTCGGCCTTGACGAGTTCTCTAATTGTACCAAGTATGAACACTCTAGGCCTAACAGTTTCGGAGCTATGAGCCAGCTAACAGTTCAAACTTCAGCTCCTGGCGTCGCCCCTGATCACCGGAAGTGGAAATTTTTCACATCAAAATGTCGGCCTTGATGAGTACTGTAATTGTACTAAGTTTAAACACTCTAGGGCTAATGGTTTTGGCGCTATGGAGCCAGTTAACAGTTCGCGGGGTCCAGTTAACAGTTCAAACTTCTGTTCCTGGCGTCGCCCCTGATCACCGGAAGTGGAATTTTTTCACATCAAAATGTCGGCCTTGACGAGTACTGAAATTCTACCAAGTATGAACACTCTAGGTCTAATGGTTTTGGCGCTATGGAGCCAGTTAACAGTTCGCGGCGCCCAGTTAACAGTTCAAACTTCAGTTCCTGGCGACGCCCCTGTGAATCGGAAGTGGAAATTTTTCAGATCAGAATGTCGGCCTTGACGAGTTCTCTAATTGTACCAAGTATGAACACTCTAGGCCTAATAGTTTCGGAGCTATGAGCCAGTTAACAGTTCAAACTTCAGCTCCTGGCGTCGCCCCTGATCACCGGAAGTGGAAATTTTTCACATCAAAATGTCGGCCTTGACGAGTACTGTAATTGTGCCAAGTTTAAACACTCTAGGGCTAATGGCTTTGGCGCTATGGAGCCAGTTAACAGTTCGCGGGGTCCAGTTAACAGTTCAAACTTCTGTTCCTGGCGTCGCCCCTGATCACCGGAAGTGGAATTTTTTCACATCAAAATGTCGGCCTTGACGAGTACTGTAATTCTACCAAGTATAAACACTCTAGGTCTAATGGTTTTGGCGCTATGGAGCCAGTTAACAGTTCGCGGCGCCCAGTTAACAGTTCAAACTTCAGTTCCTGGCGACGCCCCTGTGAATCGGAAGTGGAATTTTTTCAGATCAAAATGTCGGCCTTGACGAGTTCTCTAATTGTACCAAGTATGAACACTCTAGGCCTAATAGTTAATTAGTTGTAGATGAATTTGTATATCTTCGCCAAATAATGACTGGTCCATCTCGAATTGTGAACTGTGAACTGTTAACTGAGGTCCAACTTCACTCACCTAACATGGTGGTGGTGCCAAAACCGGGAAATAAAATACGTATTTGTGTCGATATGAAACCACTCAACAAGGCGATTCAACGCGAGAAATACACACTACCAACTGTCGACGATATGCTGGATAGGCTTGTGGGTGCCAACCGTGCCACTGTATTCTCATCATTGGATGCCTCATCTGGATACTGGCAAATGCCATTGAACGAGAAGAGCAGCAAATACACAGCGTTCATTTCGCCGTATGGCCGTCATCGTTTTCGCAGCCTCCCATTTGAAATTTCCAGTGCCAGCGAGATATTTCAGCGCGAAATGTCTGAACTGCTAGAAGGGCTACATGGTGTCGCCGTGTTCCAGGATGACATTATTGTGTTGGGGGCCACCGTTTCGGACCACGATAAGAACCTGGACCGCGTTCTAAAGAGGATTGAAGAAACTGGCCTCAAGATGAACAAGGAAAAGTGCAAATTCAGACGTAGTAGTATCGAGTTTCTGGGCCATTTGGTGGGAAAGGATGGAGCGAGCCCACACACAGATAAGATCGCCGCTGTTAAGAATCTCAGCCCGCCATCTGATACGACACAGTTACGCCAAATACTTGGCATGATGAACTATCTGGGAAGATTCGTCAAGATTATGGCCGACATAGCGCGCCCGCTCAATGACCTCCTGCGCATGGAAACTGGCTGGACATATAAGGAAATTTACAACAGCAAGCATTTGTTGAACCGAAGGATTTGATATCCTCCGCACCTATCTTGGCATTTTACGATTTCAAGAAACCTACTGTTGTCAGTGCAGACGCCAGCCAATATGGGCTGGAAGCCGTGTTAATGCAGCAACATGAAGATGGCCTGAAGCCTGTTGCGTACTGTTTGCGTAGATTGAGCGTAGCCGAGATGAGGTATGCTCAAGTACAACAAGAGTGTGTGGCGAGCACGTGGGCGTGTGAAAAGTTCAGAAAGTACATCTGCGGTCTGGAAATTTTCAGATTATTCACTGATCATAAACCTTTGGTGCCATTGATCAATGACCGGAATATTGAACAAGCGCCACTCAGGTGTCAAAGACTACTGCTGAGATTGATGCGGTACAATGCCAAGGCTGAGTACATCCCGGGTAAAGTCTGGTGGTCGCTAACGCGCTGTCAAGGTCACCTCTGGGCCTGGAAGTTTGCCTGATACCGTCTGTGAGGTGGTAGCTTATGCACAGTCGATAGTTTCCAACCTACCATTATCTGACCCTTTACTTCGTGAAATCAAGGGAGCAACGGATGGCGATGAGTCTTTGCAAAAAGCCATCAAGCACACTCTAAACGGGTGGCCGAGATATGCGCAAAGTGTCGACGCAGACGTTCGTGATCTCCATATTGTCCGCGGAGAACTGAGTGTAGTCAGTGGCCTTTTGGTTCGCGGTGACCGCAGAGTGATACCAGAGAGGCTTCGAGGTGACATGCTTGAACGAATTCACCATGGCCATCAAGGACTAACTAAATGCAAAGAACGTGCGCGGCAATCTGTCTGGTGGCATAGACAGTCCGATGCCATAAATGAGACTGTCGAAAGGTGAAGAGGAGTACTCAATGTCATGAAACTCTGATGCCTACTCCTATGCCAGACAGGCCATGGCAGAAAATCGCAGCTGATCTGTGTGAAATGGAGGGCGAACAGTTTCTAGTTGTGGTCGACTACTACTCTCGGTATATTGAGATAGCACACCTGCATCAAATCAACACGAGCTCGGTAACCGGCAGGCTACAGAACATGTTCGCGCTCCGGGGAATGTCTGAAACACTGGTGAGTGATAACCGACCTCAATTTGGGTCCTACGAGTTTGGAGCCTTCGCGACGAAGTATCAGTTTGATCAAGACACAAGCAGCTCACATTTCCACCAATCGAATGGTGAAGTTGAAAGAGCTGTTCAGACAGCTAAGAAAATCCTTCGCCAACAAGACCCGTTCTTGGGACTGATCGATGGTCTATAGAAACACTCCGGTGGCCACAACAGGGTACAGTCCTAATGAAATGATGCTGTCAAAGCCGGTCAGAACAACAGTTCCCGCTCTGCCACGAACACTCGAACCACGTTGGCCCAACACGAGTGAAAAAATACACGGCAACGATAAAAGGGCCTGTCGGCACTGTAGTTGGTAATTCTGAATAACCGCGATCGTACATCGTGCAGAGCCATGGTGGAAACTACCAGAGGAACAGGAAACACCTGTTAAGGGTTCCGCTTCCGCCGGACGAAGTGCCTGCAAAACTTGAAATCGAACCACCTGATTGTGAAGTGGCAATTTCCTCTGCATTCTCACTAGAAAGTTCACCTCCTCCCAATGACACGTCTGGGCTTCTTGAGCCTGCCCGTCTGAGAGGTAGTGACACACCTGTGTGTGATGGGAAGATCCTATCATTTTATTGCCATTGACAAATATTATCTGAAACTTCAACATGCAGACCTTTCTGGGGTTTTTGGGTTGGCAAAAACATCACAGAGGAAGGATTTATTTCCGAGTAAAACTAAAGTTCCCTTGGTATAACTATGTACCGGTACCAGATTAGGCGATCTGAACTATATATGAAATTATATATTTTTATCATTTAGAAAGTGATCGTATAACAGTATTTTCGTTATTTTGGGATAACACTATCTTAGAATAGCACAAATTCTGTTGCTGAAAAATTGGTAGAGTCCCGTGCGTGAAACGAACCAGCGACCCCAGAGTCAGGCACCTAATCAGAGCGGTACTGTATGTTCTCTTCAGATATATCTATTCAGCTGTGGGAGCTGTGTCATTACGATCATCAGAGGGGTACTGTATATGTTCGCTTTCAAGACTACCGGTCTGCTACCTCCTATTTCAGTCGGAGGCCCGTTGGTCGAGTGGTTTAGATCGCCGACATACATTGCTGGCGATTAGGTGCCTGACTCTAGGTTCGCTGGTTCGAATCCGGCATGGGACTCGACCAATTTTTCAGCACTAGAATTTGTGCTATCTAAGATATATAGTGTTATCCCAAAATAACGAAAATACTGTTATACGATCACTTTCTAAATGATAAAAATATATCTATTCAGCTGTGGGAGCTGTGTCATTACGATCATCAGAGGGGTTCTGTATGTTCGCTTTCAAGACTACCGGCCTGCTACCTCCTATTTTAGTGGGAGGCCCGTTGGCCGAGTGATTTTGGTCGGCGACATACATTGCTGGCGATTAGGTGCCTGACTCTGGGGTCGCTGGTTCGAATCCCACACGGGACTCGACCAATTTTTCAGCACTAGTAGTTGTGCTATTCTAAGATAGTGTTATCCCAAAGTAACGAAAATACTGTTATACGATCACTTTCTAAATGATAAAAATATATCTATTCAGCTGTGGGAGCTGTGTCATTACGATCATCAGAGGGGTACTCTATATGTTCGCTTTCAAGACTACCGGTCTGCTACCTCCTATTTCAGTCGGAGGCCCGTTGGTCGAGTGGTTTAGATCGCCGACATACATTGCTGGCGATTAGGTGCCTGACTCTGGGTTCGCTGGTTCGAATCCGGCACGGGACTCGACCAATTTTTCAGCACTAGAATTTGTGCTATTCTAAGATATATAGTGTTATCCCAAAATAACGAAAATACTGTTATACGATCACTTTCCAAATGATAAAAATATATCTATTCAGCTGTGGGAGCTGTGTCATTACGATCATCAGAGGGGTTCTGTATGTTCGCTTTCAAGACTACCGGTCTGCTACCTCCTATATTAGTGGGAGGCCCGTTGACCGAGTGATTTAGATCGCCGACATAGATTGCTGGCGATATAGATGCCTGATTCTGGGGTCGCTGGTTCGAATCCCACAAGGTACTCGAGACCAATTTTTCATCACTAGAATTTGTGCAATATTCTAAGATAGTGTTATAACGAAAATACTGTTATATATTAATTAATATAAATTAATTAGATCAAGAAACTGTTGAGACAGAATGTTTTACAGCCGTATTACCAGAAGTCCTGAAACGTGCACCCACCGCCGGGTCGCCTCGTTTAGTTCCACCCGAACTGATGAAAAGCGGCATTTATTACTTACTTTATTACAACTTACTTACTTTCAATATTCACTGTAAGATATAAGGATTCTGTTCTTCCTGGTAAAAATTCCGGGTTGAACATTGAAAACACGACCTTATGAATCTAACGTTTTGAGTCCTTATCAGTCTGCAAAACATGTTCTTGAATTAATATGCCCCTAAATATAAAAATAGAATTAATTATCGTTTAATCCGGGATGATAACCCTTTATCCGGGATGGTACCCTGTCTGTGTGACTTGCAATACACACCTTTCATGAACAAAAATGGCAAATCATGGTGTTTTCTGAGCATCAGTTAAAAGTCTGTATTATATATTTGCACGGATACAAAGTAAAGTCCTGTTTGAAATATGAAATCAGACACGGGGCGGACTTACAGCTATCTCTAGGATGTGCTTGTGTCTACAAATAGTACCAACCCATTCACAACGGTGCAGATTTCCGTTTCACGTGAGAAGATTAATACTATAGCCTTTTGTTCGAGTTTGTTCACATCCCTGCAATAAATGTTTCAGTAAGGCTCATTCAATTTAATGTTTTGTGTATCATCCTGCTCTCCAGGAATGGGGGAGTAGAGGGCGGATTTATTTTTATTTCTTACTTATATTTTTAAGTTGGCACAAGGTATCCTATAATAATTATGCATTAAAAAAAGTTGACGGACGAATAAATAAATATATTATTGTTGTTTAAATAATTTTTGAAGCATAAACAATCTCTGATCTCTGGCGAAGCGTGTGATGTGGCGCTGTACATGCCTGTCGGCACACGTTACTCAACTTCTTGTGTCATAAACACAGCAGAATGACGGTAATAAATGAAACGAATCTTCGGGGCAGCGGCCAGATGGGGGGACGGGTGATGAGGATACACAAACTATTCATTTGAATGAGCCTAATAACAACGCATCGACACAACGTTCAATAATCGATCAAAGCCTTCTTCTAACCCTCCCAATCGATACTCTTGTCTTCTGTTCAATAATCGATCAAAGCCTTCTTCTAACCCTCCCAATCGATACTCTTGTCTTCTGTAATGGGTTCTGTGATTGCGACCCAGCTAACTTGATGTACTATTTCAATATTTACTTGAACTTCTGAAGGTACTTACTTTATTCAATCTATAAATTATGTTCTTCCATAACCGCCCGGAGTAGTATATGAAACTGAAATCTCAGCCGATGGTGTGGAGGCGTTGTGTGGGTGAATGTGATGGAAGTGTGGTGGGTTAACCTTGAACGTTGGCCATTCAATTTTAATCCTCGATGTCACTTCCGGTGCATGACGTGACTTCTGATCGCGGGTTCATGAAATCATGAGACTCGGGGGGGAAAACCCCCGAAAATCTCTAAAATAAATCCGGGAAGATGGACTTTACACCCATGAAACACTTGGAAAATTTATTGTGGAGCAAATAGTAGGTGGTCGGGGTTCCATCAATCGGTCTTACGCTATAGAGTACGACTGGTGTGATCTCAGTGCCGTTGTGTGACGTTGACCGGTGACGTCATGGTGCGCAAGCTGATTCCGGAAGTATCAGTGCAAGCGCATATTTGAGTACGCCCTTGGGATGTGCCTACTTATATACCCGTATACTAGCCCATGTCAGAGACTATGTGGACCGTGGAGATGCATGTGGACTCTTCAGTGATTCCAGAGAATATGTCAAGTGACTCTGGCGTCATCGGTAATAGAAAAAGCGCAGATCGGGTCGGAATGGGTTCGTAAGTGTG
Organism: Hanleya hanleyi; assembly: GCA_036873755.1. Taxonomy (NCBI): domain Eukaryota; kingdom Metazoa; phylum Mollusca; class Polyplacophora; order Lepidopleurida; family Hanleyidae; genus Hanleya; species Hanleya hanleyi. Next base: position 118,373 of record JAVTVY010038900.1, read on the forward strand.
TGTGGGTTGCTAGTAGACGTAAATTTCGTAGTATTGCTTTACCATTTGACGTAGGATTTAAGGAATGACATTACAATTGGATATATTATCGAGAAAATGGGGTTGCCCTGGATAATACTTACATGATGGCGTTGCCATCAGATGTTGTATTTGTAGAATGACGTTGCCAGCGGATGTAGTATCTACAAAATGGCGCCATTGTTTATAAAATAGCTTTACCATTGGACGTAGTATTTAAGGGATGTGTTCCCATTGGAAGTAGTATTCGTACAATTGCAACGAATTGTGTTGTAAATGGATGCAGTACTCAAAGAATGGCGTTGCCGTTGGATGTAGTACATGTATATATAAAAAATGGCGTCGCCATTGGATGCAGTATTTAGAGTGTGGTGCTGCCATCGGATAGAGTCTTTATAAGATGGTTTGAAAATTGATATTGGATGAAGTTTTTATAGGATGTCGTTGCCATTCCATGTTGATGTAGCATTAATACAAGGCCTGTGTCATCGGATGTAGCATGACAATGATAGATTTGTCAATGGATGGCGTTGCTAATGGTATATGGCTTGGCGTTTTCAGAATGACAATGTACATGTACATGTGATTAGATAAAGTATTTGTGGAAAGGCACCTCAATTTCCTGTAATATATATACTGAATGGTGTCGCCAGTGAATATATAATATTAAAAGAATGGCACTACCAGGGAATATAGCGTTGGTATTATTGCTATAATATATACGGGATGACAAATAAGTTGCCGGAGAAGGTAACATTCAAAGAATGCCGTTGTCTGGAGAAATAGAAGTTATAAATTAATGTTGTCATTGATGTAAAGTTTATAGAATGGCGTTGCCAATGAATGTAACAATTTCAGAATGTCGTTCACATTCGGTGTAGTACTTATAGACTATATGACGTTCACATTCGGTGTAGTATTTATAGAATATCATTACCAATGGACGTAACACACAGTTAAATTTTTTTCTTTGATTTTTGCTTGAATGACTTCAATATTCCTAAAAATCTTATATGAAAAATCAGTTTTGTCTTCTATAGCACAATAGATCCAAGCACTGACAATTAAGTTTTTTTTCATGTCAAGTGGAACAGTTTTAAGAATTTTTTCACCTCTTAGCAATTTTAAGCTTCGCTTGTTTTTGTTTTGTAAATTTTCAGAAAAACCTTAAATAAGTAAAAAGTGAGAGCCACAGAAGAAAAATATTTCAACATTTTCCTAAATATTCTTATATTTTCTTAATTTCTATTGGTGCTTCCACTTTTCACTTATTTAATTAAACGCAACATTAAAAGAATGGTGGAAAACGACGCCGGCCTACTGACAAGAAGTTATCTGACAAAAAAAAATATACTGACTGCATCACAAGAGCCAAAGTTACCCTTGTGATGATTTGTATCCCAACTGCGCTTTGATTGTAGCTGTTCATGTGAACTTGTGTTCATTTGAGACTTTTCTTGGAATTTACAAAAATATTTAATATTTTAATATGTAATATTACCATATGTAAGGTGTAATATTTACAGAGATGCGTTGCCAACGGATATAGCATTCATAGGATGGCGTTGGCAGTGGATGTAATATGTATAGAAAGGCGTTACCAACAGATTAACACTTATAGGATGATGTTGCCAGTGGGTGCAATATGTATAGAATGGATTTACAGTGGATGTACCTATTATAGGATGGGGTTGCCATTGGATGTAATATTTATACAGAGAGGGGGTTACGAATGGAATGATCAGTTATAGGATAACGTTGCCAGTCGATGTAATATTTATAGAAAGGCGTTGCAAACGGACGTAACACTTATAGAATGGCGTTGTCAGTGGATGCAATATTTATATAAATGCGTTACCAACAGATGTAATACTTACATAGAACGGTGTTGTGTTGTCAGTGGATATAATATTTATAGAAGAGCGTTACTAATGGATGAACCAATTATAGGCTGGCATTTCCAGTGGGTGTAATATTCATAAAAAAGGCGTTACCAAAGGATTAACACTTATGAGATGGCGTTGCTAGTGGCTGTAATAGTTTCAGAATGGTGGTACCAATGGATTATTTGTTTGTGGAGAATCTTTACCAATGGATGTAACAATTATAGAATGGCGTTTCCACAGGATGTAATATTATAGAATGGCGTTACCAATGTATGTAACAACTACAGGATCGCGTTACCACTGAATGTAATATTTATGGAGAGGCAATACAAATGGATGTAACAATTATAGAATGGTGTCACCAAATAGTGTAATATTTACAGAGAGGTGTTAACAATGGATGTAACACTTGTAAGCTGACGTTACCACTGGATATAAAATCTACAGATAGGTGATACCAATAGATTGATCAATTATTGCATAGCCTAAGACAGGATGCATCATTTATAGAATAGCGTTACCAATGGGTGTAACAACTATAAGATGGCGTTACCACTCGATGTAATAATTATTAGAAGGCGTTACTACAGGATGTAACATTTATAGAGAGGCGTTACCAATGGGTTGAACAATTATAGGATGGCGTTCTCTGTGGATTTTGCATTGAGAGAATGGCGTTACGAATGGATGTAGTAATTATAGGATGACGTTGCCAGCAAATGATATAATCTTTATGGCGGAGCTTTACTAATGGACATAGTAATTATAAGATGACGTTGCCAGTGGATGTAATATTATAGAATGGCGGCACGAACGGATATATCAATTATATGATGGCGTTGGTACTCGATGCAAAATTTATAGAATGGCGTTACCAATTGATGAAGCAATTATAGATTGGCGTTACCACTGGATGTAATATTTATCAAATGAAGTTACCGTTGACTGTAACAATTATAAGATGTTGTTAAGACATTTATGTAGAATCGTTACCATCGAATGTAGCAATTATGGATTGGCGTTATCACTGGATGTAATATTTATAGAATGCCGTCACCACTGGATGTAACAATTATCAGATGGCGATGGCAGAAGATGTAATATCCACAGACAGGCGTTACCGAAGAATATAACAATTATAAAATGGTATCACCATAGGATGTAATATTCATAGAATGGGGTTAACAATGAATGTCACGCTCATAACATGGCGTTACCACTTTACGTAACATTTACAGAGCGGAGATATCAATAGATTGATCAGTTATTGGATATCGATACCACAGGATGTATTATTTATGGAATGGTGTTCCTAACTGATGTAGCAATTATAGGGTGACCTTTCCAGCAGATGTAATATTTATAGAAAGGCGTTACTAATGGATGTAACAATAATAGGATGACATTGCTATTGAATGTAATATTTATGGAGAGGCCTTAACAACAGATGTAGCAAATGGATGTTATATTTACAGAGAGTCGTTGCCAGCAGATGTACCAATTATAAGATGGCCTTGCCAGTGGATGTTATATTTATAGAAAGGCGTTACTGATGGATGTAACAATAATAGGATAACCTTGCTATTGAATGTGATATTTATACAGAAGCGTTACCAACAGATGTACCAATTATAGGATGGCGTTACCAGTGGATGTAATATTTTAAAAAAATGGCGGAACCAGTGTATGTAACACTTATAGAATGGCGCTGCCAGAGGCTGTACTTGTTTCAGAATGGCGGTAGCAGTGACGTGCCAATTATAGAATTGCGCTACCAGTGGGTGTAATATTTATACAAAGGCGTTACCAACGGATGTAACACTTATAGGCTGACGTTGCCAGTTGATGTAATATTTTAGAAAGATGTTATCAGTATAGTGTACCAATTATATGATGGCGTAATATTATATAGTGGCGTTACCAATGTAATGATCAATAAAAGAATGACATTGCCAGTTTATGTAATATTTATTTAGAGGCGTCACCAGTGGTTGTAACAATTATAGGATGGATGGCGTTAATAATGGATGTACGGTAGTAATTTTTGGATTGCGTTGCCAATGGATGTACTAAGGCGTTACTAATGAATGTAACAATTATAGTATGGCATTGACCAACGGATGTAAGAGTTATAGGACGGCGTTGTCAGTGAATATACTATCATAGAATGGCGGTACCAATGGATGTATCAATTTTAGGGTGGCGTTGCCAGTGGATGACGTACCAATTATAGAATGACGTTGCCAGTGGACGTAATATTTATGGAGAGGCGTTACTAATGGCTGTAACATTTATAAGATGACGTTGCCAGTGGATGTACGATTTGTGGAGATGCGTTACTGACGAATGTAACACTGGCGTTACCAGTGTAGGTAATATTATAGAATGGCGGTACCAATGGATGTACAAATTTTAGGACGGCGTTGCCAGTGGATATAACATTTATAGAAAGGCGCTCCTAATGGACGTAACATTTATAGGATGGCGTTGCCAGTGGGTGTAATATTTATAGAAAGGTGTTATCAACGGATGTAACACTTATATGATGGCATTGCCATTGAATGTAATATTATAGAATGGCGGTACCAAGGGATGTACCGATTTTATGGTGGCGTTGCCAGTGGACGTAATATTTATAAAAAGGTGTCGCCAGTGGATATAACAATTATAGGATGACGTTGCCAGTGGATGTTATATTTATAGAGCGGTGTTACTAAAGAATGTAACACTTATAGGATGGCGTTCTGGATGTAATATTTATAGAATGGCGGTACCAATGGATGTACCAGTTATAGGATGGCGTTGCTAGTATGGAAAGGCCTTACTAATCGATGTAACACTCATAGAGTGGCGTTCCAGTGGATGTAACATTGATAAGAATGGCGGTACCAATGGATGGACTCCAGTATATGCGTATTTGTTGAAGGCGTTACCAACGAATGTGAGGCTTATAGGATGGCGTGTCCAGTGGATGTAATATTTATAGAAAGGCGTTACCAACGGATGTAACACTTATAAGATGGCGTTCAAGTGGATGCAATATTTATAGAAATTCGGGAAAACTGTAATATTTACAAAATTGGCGGTACCAATGGATGTACCAATTATAGGATTGCGTTGCAAGTGGGTGTAATATTTATGGAAAGGCGTTATCAACGGATGTAAAACGTATAAGATGACTCTGTTCGTGGATGAAATATTTATAGTGGAATTACCAATGGATATAACACATGGAGTTGCCAGTTGATGTAATATTTTAGAATGCCGTTACCCGTCGGCTTTACCAATGGATGTAATAATTATAGAATGGCGTTACACTGGATGCAATATTTATATAGAAGCGTTACCAGTGGACGCCGATGAAAAGAGGCCTTTGGTCTATCGGAACTATCGAGGTTTTCTTAAATAAAGTGTATTATTATTATTATTATTATTATTATTATGAAGTAATTGTATGACAGCGTTGCCACTGGATCTATTATTTATAGATAGGCATTACCAATGGATCGAACAATTATAGGATGGCGCTCTCAGTGGATGTAATATTTATAGAATCACGTTGCCTGGGATGATATAATATTTATGGAGAAGCGGTACCAATGGATGTAGTAATCGTAGGATGTATCACCGGACCACCGGATGTAATATATATAGAGAGGTGTTACGAATGGATGTAACAATTATAGGATGGCGCTGCCATTGGATGTAATATTAATTGAGAAATATCACTTAATGCATGTTGCGGGTGATATAAAAAGAGATGTAACTTTAATATAGGAAAACCTCACTTCTGTGTAGACGGTATAAATCTGATTTATGTGTCAATCCTGTCAAAACAGATATTTCTTAGTATTTCTGTTTACATACTGAAATACCATCAGACTTGAAAAATGCGAAGTTTAATTGTGTAAATATGGAGACCTGTTTGATCAAAATGTGCTGCTCCCTGGTCTATTTTTTACTCATATGACACCTCGCCCCAAAATTATATTACCACACAATGTATCAGGAAGTCGGATCATTTGAAAGAACCAAGAATGGTTATGGTCTGAGGTGTAATATTTGTCTATACTGTCTATACCCCACAAATACTAAAGTAGGGCAGGGAGCACATTCTATCAATCATAAAGACGTTTGTATGAAAATTCACCATCGCAATTCTTCCGAGGCTGATATGTCAACTGAAAGCAGGTTTTGGGATAATAAAAAAAATCCGGCTTCATTGTCGTCAAACACAAATGAACGTCATATATCATTTATATGGGATATTGCCAGTTGATGCAGCAGTTATATAATTATAACCGCACACAAATCAGTATACAGGATCTTAACAGCTAACTCGCTCATCATGCTCATTGAGGAGCTCGTGGTATAAAATATAGATCTTCGTGTGTTATAGCCGGAATGACGGAATTTCCGAAGTGATTTACTATGAAGATGAAATTAGAATTCCTTTTGAAAGAATAATTTCACGTAAATATAAAGGTATACACAAAGTGATACTACATTTATGCAAAAATATACACATATAAAATCGTCTGTTCCAAATTGAAAGGTATTTACTATGTTGTTTCAATTTGCACCATTTGCGTACACTTCGCCATCCATAAGATGGCTTGCGAATCGTGTGTCTCCATTATCGCGGAGCGATATCCGGTGTTTTACCGGATTCTGTTCGGCCTTCATCCGGCGGAGAACAGACTCGAAAACTCTGATAAATTACAGGTTGTCATACATACCTTGGAAACAGATATTGCCTGGGCTTACAAAATATATAGGTATGAATAACTTTCGTATCACCCAAGAGGTGTGGTAGATCTGTAATTTTGAACAAGTAGATCATCACATGACTCGAAAATGGCGGGTTACGTTGGGATTACGTCGGTAGACTTTAGCTGATTGGCTGACGAAGTCACGTGGTATTGATTTCGTGAAATTCCCTTCTGCAGTTCCCGAAAGTAGTCTGAAATGGATACACACGATCCCAGGGTCAGTCTTACCGCGTATAGATGACCCAGATGGTTACAGGTTGAATTTGCACCTGTCATTCAGGACATGGAGCGCGTGGTAGAGGTCGGAGGTCATTATTGAAATCGACCAATCAGAACGGATCTGCCTGTGACGTATATCTGCTTTCAGACTGTTGATAAAAACTACGAAAGCACAGTTGTAAGGAAAAACAGTCCAACACCATGCAGCTTGTTGGCTCGCGATGTGTTATCCGGGTTTTACGCATGTATGCTGCAGATATTTAACATATGACCAATCGATTTTATTCATTCAGCCTGCTCAACAATGCGCTTATCGATCTGCGATGGAAATAATGTTGTGATAGACAGGCTTTAAGTATCTATATCGTCTTCGAGTTTCCTCTGATCAAAAGAATATTGGATATTGATCTTGCCATCGATCAGTATCGTTAAATATCTGAAAAAGTGGATATTTCGATATTTCACTGTCGACAATCATGAGTTGGATTCGAATGGAGGGGTTACTTCGGTCGTCAGCGGCGGCTTTGATGGTAGTTTTTAGTTCCTACCTATTGACCGGGGTAGAATCGGACTCGGATGGGCGGAACAGACCCACACAAAGAGGCGTAAACGGGACTGAGCGATATCAACTGGCAAGCTTTGATCTTCATCATGTGCAAACCCCTTATGTGATTTCTCTGTGGATTTTACTAGCTAGCGTTGCAAAAATAGGTAAGTTGACATGTTAATATATATCATGTCATGAGATACAGTATGCAAACAAATCATACTGTATATATTTGATTCATATATGTAAATATACACAGCTTATTGCTCTTCGGAGAAATGGTTGTAAATTAAAATCAAAGTACTTAAAGTACTGATGTCGGGTTTACTTGCATCAGAGGAGTTTATTAGTCCCATATTTGGGAAGAATGGTGGTGTTCGCTTGACATAGGGAATGGTCCGCAAGCTGTTCGGTTTGAAGGGCCAAACTTTCACTTTTATCAAAGGGATATGAAATGGACCATTTTGTACAGCCTTCATGCTGAATTATAAGACCCGAAATAATGAAGGACTGCAGATGCACGAACACGGATTTATGGCTCACTAAAGTTGGTAAGTTGGCTTATTTTCGTATTTTTAGGCACTTTTCGGTGCGGATTTTCTCTTGTTACAAAAATAGGACACCTTTAACCAAAACCAATTTTAGCTATTTTGACCAACAAATAAGTCTAAATATGATTTTGGTTAAAGGTGTCATAATTTTGCAACGAGAATTTTGGAGAGAAAATGTCGACTGTAAATGCACCGAAAAGTGTAAAATACGGCAGGTTTGAACCACTGTAAGTCTGGTTGTGTTTGTCTGTAGGTCTTGATTATTCTTTATCTTTATCTATTCAAATGGTCAATTTGGTGCTTTTTAGACAAAAATTAGCCCCACCAGCTGTGTGTATCAAAAACGCATTGAGGACGATTCCCTATCTAAAGTGAAGATCATCTTTGTGATCTTGCACTATATATGAATCATAACTTTTGTTGTAAGGTAGCTTACCAAAGATTGAAAAATGTTCAAAAAATATTAAAATTCATATTCGTAATAATAATTCATAAAGTGCCATATAGTTATAGAACAACCTCAAGAATATGTGTGTAAAGTTTGTGTATCCTGTAATTTTTGTATGGCTCCGTAAAGGACCATCGCCGATATTGGACAGATCCACATTTGTTTGACACACCGTGCACGTTGCTGTTCTCTCACCGTGACGGGACAACCACAGTTATAATCACCCAGTCTCAGCCAATGTTCACTAAATTTGCATTTTCCCGGCATCGGCAAAATTAGCCCAAAGCTAAATTCCAAACCAACGAACAATGGCGACTGCAATTTGACCAGTTCAAATGGCGACTGTTCTGATACGTAAATTAGTACAGATGTCAAGAGCGTGAGCCAATCAGCTGTCGACATTATGACCTCGACCAATACACGTCACAGAATATGAATATTAATTCAGCGGGAAACAGTCACGAGTTTAGTTCAACCAATGGACTACACAAAATATGTAAATGAGCTGTCTGACCTCGTTCCAATCTGGCGAAGGGTCACCAGCAAACACGTTTCACGGCTGTTTGGATTTTTATTCCGCAATAAATTTCGCTGAACTTCAGAGAATAACTTAGCTTTTTCCACTCATTTTCCCGGACTCTGTACATATATTTCCTCTGACTTTCCATGTCCTTTCAACGAAATTCCATTACTCTTAGCGCCTGGAATTGCATGGCTTGTGCGAGGCCTGTTGTGAATGCTGTAAGGGGCATCAAATGAGAACAGTCTCCGGGCAGGAGATCAAAACTACACATGTGCAGAAGAAAAACGAAAAACTGAAAAGTGATACTAATGTAGGGTTTACCCTTGGTAAACCCGACAAAAACTGAAGACCGGTAGTTTTAGAATTAGTCCTGTATTAGGAGGTTTAAAGAACAGTTTTAGCTTATATATTGAAGAATAAATTAGTAACGCGTCTACCATATTACGCGCATGTGCTCCATAATATGACAGATATTGACTAATGTGATGTTAATTTACGCCACAACGCACACTGGAAGATAAAAATGATCTAGACGGAAACCAGAACTAGTAGGTTCACGTTATGAGTTCAGGTTACACATATGTATGTTGACTTGTGATACCAAAAATCCAATGTATAAAGTTGCAAAATATTACACCTGTAAACATGGCATGTGAGTGATATATCGGGAAAACACATTGACATATCTGGTGGGCGGAATACGGCAGGTGGTGTGGTAGGGTCAATTTACTACCCCCCCCGCGTTGGAGATCCCATTGAAGTTACTGACCCCCCCCCCCGCCCCCCCCCCCCAATCGCTCTCTTCTGTCTGTATTTTTGGTCACATGTCAGTCTCGACTTATCATGCAAGTGTGTTGTGTATTTCGTGACTTTGTTTTGTATTTTACAACTTGCGATCAATCAGATGCATATCTGCAGGGGGTGAATAGGTTTTATGTTGTTCTATGTTTTCGACAGATGTCTCAAAACTGGAACAATGAACACAACCAAGAGAGTTGGATGACTCCGCTGGGCATTTATTTTAGGCCGGTCACGTGGTGTTGATATGAATCGTTGAAATTCGGCCATCCTCCCTTTTAACATCAAATGATCATATAAGTTAACATACAAGAATGGCGAATTCCCGATGTGCTAGAATACCGCTGGTTTTCGCGCCCAGTGATTCCACGCACAGGCATCTGTCGGTTCGGATAGTGCTCGCCACACTTCTCTGTAATCATCAAGACATCACATTCTCCTACATGTAATGTATTGAGAGTTACTAATCTTAGTGAACTCAGATCAAATCAGACCCTAACTATTACTAATCTTAGTGAACTCAGATCAAATCAGACCCTAACTATGGGAAAGAAATGCAGAATGCATATTAAACTAGTGCTACCTGGTCTATTCGGATGTGATAGGATTGCAGACTAAATTGGCTTATGTGCAGTAAAATGAGATGCGGTTATGACTAATGTCGGATTTTATTACGTTCAGTATGGGAAACATGAACGTTCTTGCTTAAAACGGTACGGCCGCTCCCGATAAACACCGGCAACACACGACGACAACTGGAAATGCTCGAGAAGAGACGGCGGGTAAAATGTCGGAAAAGTGTGTTGATCTGGAGGAGGTAAACTTGTGTTTACACCATTACTGTGTTCATGTACTATATAAACAACCCTATCCGTCGGAAGGTGTATTTATCTTTCAATTTATCCAACATTTGGCGTAATATTTGGAAAAATCCAGGTGTAATTTGGGATACGGTGTTCTTGTGCACTAATAAACATTGCATTTATTACCGTGCACCCTAATTCCGTGCTTTCACACAAGGTATCCCAAAATTTCAGCTCAATTATTCAAGTCAGATTGATTGTTGGAAAGATTGAAAGAAAAGTATACCCCGCGACAGATAGTGTTATTTATACAGTACATGGCAACACATGAACGCAGTAATGAGTAAAAAATAGCATGACCTCCTTTCGATCAAGTAGTTCCGAGGATTTCCAGAGTGCGTCGTGTTTTGCCGGTGTGTATGGGAGCGGCCGTACCGTTTCCAGCAAGGACGTTCACGTTTCCCATACCGAACGTAATAAAATTCGATACCAGTCGTAATCGCATATCATTTTATTGCACATTTAGTCTGCAATCTTATCACATTCAAACAGACCAAGTCGCATCAGGCTGATTTTATATCCGATTTTCATTATTCATTTCCCATAGATAGGAGGGCTTGATAATATCACGGAATATTATATCTGACATCAGCGCTATATAAATCCCGTGCGATTTTCCAACTACATCTGTTAGCGAAATATAGCGAAACGATATCCAAATAAGGTATCATGTCTATAGACATGGTTCGTGGTAAACATCCTTCTCCGAAAAGTTCAAAGGATTGCTCCCGTCGAATAATCTGTTCTTTGTCGGGCGGCTTGGAATATCAAAATACCGTCTCCCGGAAAGATTGTCAATATCCATGAATGAAACGCCAATAAATGTCATTGTTCTGCTGAAACGCTATACCGATCTCCTACTCTTACAAGACATGTTTCTTTTTTGTTGAAACGGGGCCAATCCACAATGAGAATCGCAGTTCACGAGAAAAGTACAACAAAAACTACTTAAAATGACACAGTTAGGCCGGGGTATGCCGGGATTTATGGAAAGTATTGTTCTGGTATAGACGTAATATGGGAGAAATTGAAGAAAATCCACTTTACCCTGCTTTCTTTTTGGTCCTTGTCTGCCATGTTGTGTGTGAAGTTGCAGTACGCGTGGTTTCTGAGCTCCACACGCTTTGAGCTCCAAGAGCTCCGATCCAAGAGCTCTGCCACACGGAAGCTCCCACCATCACCACCACCACCGGGCGAGGTCCGCCATCTTCAGTCCGTGTCTTTTCGGTGACGGAGTGTGAACATGATAGCACATGTACTGACCTGTCTGTGAGGGTTTTCCCACAATGTCGTTCACTTCCGAGTCTCTTCGGTCACTTCCCGAAAAGACACGGAGGTGGCCGAAGAGACACGGAGGTGCCCGAAGATGTCACGGAGGTTACCGAAGAGACACGGAGGTCACCGAAGATGTCACGGAGATCACGGAAGAGACACGGAGGTGCCCGAACATGATACCAGCTAGCGTGCTATAAAAAGGAAGCGGCCTGGCCGTTTCATCAGACACTCTGTCAACCACCAAGATGTTCACTTGTACTACGTGCTCGAAATCATTCACTCTTCTGCACGATTTGCGCCGCCATGAGGCTACCAAGCACGAAGGAACCGCCCGGTATAGCTGTACGATATGTACACTGTCGTTTCAGCGCCCGGATCATTTACAGCGCCACACACGTGCACGCCATGAAGTACCCAAGCGTTCATGCGAAGAATGTGGTCGGCTTTTCAAACTGACCAGTCAGTTGCTGCGACACCAACGCACACGACACCCTGTTCCGCAGCCACGTTTGCGGGTAGAAGAGCCCGTAGGCACCAATATCGAGGCAGGGGGAACTCCCACCCATCGCACGAGGGCCGATGATGATGTCGCCTTAATTCAACAGTCAATTTCCGACGACAAGACCTTGGGCCAGATTTTGTACGACGTGGAGGGCAAAGTACACTTCGTGGACGAACCCATAAATGTTCCTAGCGATCTGTTACACGAAGACCATCCAATGAGTGACATCTATCGGCGCCATTGGCCCATGACCCGGCACTGTTTCTACCGTCATCGCCCTATTCAAGATATCTACAATTTCCGACTGACCGACCTCGCCCGTCTACGTAGCTACGTGGAAGCCATCTTCAACGACCAAACTACAGCCTTCAGATTTACATCTGACAACGATACAGCTCACCAATCTCCAATGTACGAGTTGTCACAGCGAAACAGCTTACCAATTACCAGTATACGAGTTGTCAGAGCATTTCCATCATAGCTCTCTATATTTGTATCTAATACCGCTTATGCCGGTGCTAGGGGCCGTGTGGTCATATCATCCAAGTTGCCACATGAACAGGTACAATAAAACCGTACCTGAGATACAACACATATCACGAATCGTTAGATTCTTGGTATGTGCTTTAGAATAGGTTTACCAGAAGACTATTCTGTGAAGTCATGTGACGCAGTCAGTATGTCGGCACCTCTTCCCACTTCCCTTATATGTGTTGTAATTGGTTATGTGCTGCAGCATAAGGAGACAGACCAAGCTCGATATTTTTACCCGAGCAGGAACATCCAGGTATTTGACCAACCGTTTACCATCATTAACCGAGTGTCACTAGAGACGATGCTGGAGAAACTGGACACCGTGGATCCCTTGGAATGGGCCCAACAACAACGCCCCAACACCAAGTGGACAGTGGAGAAGGTGACCAATGTGACGTTTTTCGTTACCAAGCTGAACGACCACCCCATCGGCTGAATGCTTCACCCATGTACTGATGAATACCATAACATGCCGTACATACTCTATATGTCTACATGCTGATCGTTGACTTGAGCTCAGTAAACACTTGTACCTAATGTGACGGTGCGTTAAATAATAAAACATGGTGTTCGATATTTCAATTTGTTTTGCTGTGAACATACCACAATGTTACATCATACCCAGGCTGGGGGAGCCGCCCTGGGCATGATGTAACATTGGGGATAATAAACTGTATGAACATTGCTGAACTTGTTGTTATTCACGACAACGGCTATCCGATTGTACAATACAGGACAGATACTGTATAATACAGCACAGATTTGGTGTAATACAGAACATATATTGTATAATACAGGACAAATATGGTACAAAACAGGACAGATTTGGTATAATACAGGATAGATATTGTATAACACAGGACAGATATTGCATAAAACAGCACAGATATGGTATAATTCAGGACAGATATGGTATAATACAGCACAGATATGGTATAATAGAGGGCAAATATTGTATAATACAGCACAGATTTGGTATAATACAGGACACATATGGTACAATACAGGACAGATATGGTATAATGCAGCACAGATATGGTATAATAGAGGAGAAATATTGTATAATGCAGAGCAGATATGGTATAATACAGGACATATATGGTACAATACAGGACAGATACTGTATAATACAGGACAGATTTGGTATAATACAGAACATATATTGCAGAATACTGGACAGATATTGTATAATACAGGACAGATATTGTATAATACAGCACAGATCAGATACTGTATAATACAGGACAGATTTGGTATAATACAGAACATATATTGCAGAATACTGGACAGATATTGTATAATACAGGACAGATATTGTATAATACAGCACAGATATGGTATAACACAGGGCAAATATTGTATAATACAGCACAGATTTGGTATAATACAGCACAGATTTGGTATAATACAGGACAGATACTGTATAATACAGGGCAGATTTGGTATAATACAGGACATATATGGTATAATAGAGAACAAATATGGCACAATACAGGACAGATTTGGTATAATACAGGACAGATATTGTATAACATAGGACAGGTATGGTATAATACAGGACATATATGGTATAATGCAGGACAGATGTGGTATAACACAACAAAGATGTGGTATAATGTGTGACAGATATGGATGATCCATCTCTACACCAAATACCTTCCTTCACTGCCCCAAAATGCCCACTTTCGCTACTACTCCTACTGATGACGTCACAGATGACGTGAACATCCCTCAAATCGGGATGTACACCCCGAGAGCTACAAGATAACACCGCCCACGACACAATCGGACCAAGGATGGTCCCTCTCTACCCCAAACACACCTCCACGCACCCCCAAAATGGCCACTTTACTTACTACACCGAACTGCGCATGCGCAGATTGACGCGACTTGCACTTAAAAACACGCCATTCTGACTCTACCCCACACAAGCTTCACTTTGACATCTCCCACAACCCATTTGGACCCATAGTGGTCCATCTCTACCCCAAACACACCCCTCACATACCCCAACATGCCTGCTTTCTATACTACGGCCAGACTGCGCATGCGCAGACTATTGCACACGGACGAACCATTAGTCGATACATTACAAACTCCACGGGAGCTTCAAAATAAGACCTCATACGACACCATAGGATCATAAGGGGCTCACCTAGACCCCAAAACGTTCACCCCGTATGGACCTATACCTCTATAGCCATGCAGTATAGGCCTATGGGCCTACCCAGGCCTCGGTGAACTTTTTCCAAAATTTCATCGCTTCGCTCCGGGACCCCTCCCATCGTGTTCTAAATGACGAGACGTGAAAAACAAGACCAAACAGCCCATATCACAGTGAACGTGTGTGAATTTCCCAGGTTGGACCTATACCCCATAGCCAGCCTATGGGCCTACCCAGGCCTCGGTGAGCTTTTTCCAAAAATTTCACCGTTTCGCTCCGGGACCCTTCTCATCGTGTTCTAAATGACGAGACGAGAAAAACAAGACCCCACAACCCATATCACAATGAACGTGTGTGAAAAAATTGACCATCCCCATCCCCCATACAGGCATTTTCCCTTATTGTATAATACAGACCCCTATTGTAGGGGTAAAGTCCGTGTTCCGCTTTTTTTATAGTTTCGGAAAAAAATTCTAATTTTACATGCACCCACCCCATTGACTTGATAGGCAGGCCCCGATAAGCCCGGAGACCGATATTAGCCCTTTTGACTAGGGTTGATAGGGGTTTTCCCCTATTTTAGGGGTAAAGTCCGTTTTCCGCTTTTTTTATAGTTTCGGGGACAAATCCTAATTTTACATGCACCCACCCCATTGACTTGATAGGCAGGCCCCGATAAGCCCGGGGACCGATATTAGCCCTTTTGGCTAGAGTTGATAGGGGTTTTCCCCTAGTTTAGGGGTAAAGTCCGTGTTCCGCTTTTTATATTCTCGGAAAAAAATCCTAATTTTACATGCACCCACCCCATTGACTTGATAGGCAGGCCCCGATAAGCCCGGAGACCGATATTAGCCCTTTTGGCTAGAGTTGATAGGTGTTTTCCCCTAGTTTAGGGGTAAAGTCCGTGTTCCGCTTTTTATAGTTTCGGGAAAAAATCCTAATTTTACATACACCCACCCATGACTGAATGGCCCTAGAGGAGCGCTTCACTTTGATACCTCACTCGACCCATTCGGTCCACTAGGGACCCATCCCTGTCACAAAACGTCTATTCCCATACTCTTTTTAGGCATTCCCCGTATACATTAACATTGGAAGTCACTTGGTTGACATGGGACTACTTTCTGTCCGCGGAAGTGACGGCATCACCACCAGACCGCGGAAGAATACAAAGGTTAAAGGTTGCCGGAACTACTTTTGACCTCCACGTGACCCTGAGCTGGTGGCGCCCCCTGGCGCCACAGACGCCACAGAGGTGAAAGGCGATGTGGCGTCCCCTATACCTTTAACCTGGAAAAAAGGGAACCAAGAGTTACCTCCCTGGAAAACAAGACAGGATTTGCTTAGACACTACTACTAAGGCGTTACCAACGGATGTGAGGCTTATAGGATGGCGTTTCCAGTGAATGTAATATTTATAGAAAGGCGTTACCAACGGATGCAACATTTATAAGATGGCGTTCAAGTGGATGCTGTATTTATAGAAATTCAGGAAAAATGGATGTAATATTTGCAAAATTGGCGGTACCAATGGATGTACCAATTATAGGATTGCGTTACAAGCTGGTGTAATATTTATGGAAAGGCGTTATCAACGGATGTAGAACGTATAAGATGGCGCTGTTCGTGGATGAAATATTTATAGTGGAATTACATATATGGATATAACACATGGAGTTGCCAATTGATGTAATATGTTAGAATGCCGTTACCTGTCGGCGTTACCAATGGATGTGAGAATTATAGAATGGCGTTACACTGGGTGCAATATTTATATGGAAGCGTTACCAGTGGATGTAGTAATTGTATGATAGCGTTGCCACTGGATCTATTATTTATAGCTAGGCATTACCAATGGATCGAACAATTATAGGATGGCGCTCTCAGTGGATGTAATATTTATAGAATCACGTTGCCTGGGATGATATAATATTTATGGAGAAGCGGTACCAATGGATGTAGTAATCGTAGGATGTATCACCGGACCACCGGATGTAATATTTATAGAGAGGCGTTACGAATGGATGTAACAATTATGGGATGGCGCTGCCATTGGATGTAATATTAATTGAGAAATATCACTTAATGAATGTTGCGGGTGATATAAAAAGAGATGTAACTTTAATATAGGAAAACCTCACTTCTGTATAGACGGTAATAAATCTGATTTATGTTTCAATCCTGTCAAAACAGATATTTCTTGGTATTTCTGTTTACATACTGAAATACCATCAGGCTCGAAAAATGCGAAGTTTAATTGTGTAAATATGGAGACCTGTTTGATCAAAATCACAGGGGCTCGTTACCGTTGTTAATTGGTTAAATAGGTTGATTATAGGGGGGGGTCGAGGTCGGTAATAAAAGAGGAAGGGAGGACATTCAAGTTGGCGCCGTCGCCACACCACGCTCACAAAACTCCGGTTTTATATCCCCTTGTCTTCGAAAATCGAATGAACTTCACTTTCAACCGATCGAGAAATGGTCAAGTCTCATATATCTTACTTTACCTTCTCCCGATCTGGCCTCTTCAGGCAAAAACTTGCATTTACCCGCCCAGTTTTAACCGATATTTCCAGATTGACCGTAATCTCGATACTTTCTCTCGCCATGATGCCCGAGAATGAGCGAGACTTCCTCGCCAGGCACCAAGTTCGCCGCGAGCCGCCCATGACAGAGGAGATCTTAATGCCTTTGGGTCCGTGTATCAAAATCAAAAATTGAAAATTGACCGTCAATTTTCAATTTTCGTTTTTTGTTTTTGTGTTCTCAAAATCAAAAATTGAAATTTGACCGTCAATTTTCAATTTTCGTTTTTTGTTTTTGGTTTCTCAAAATCAAAAATTGAAAATTGACCGTCAATTTTCAATTTTCGTTTTTCGTTTCACTTGTCCCAAAAATGAAAATCAAATAATGAAAATTGCCTCGACTTGTCCGTTTTTCGTTTTTTGATTTTAACTTTGACTCGTCAATGTTAACTGCGCACGCGCAAGACTTATGATGTCACTTTCGGTTCGCGGAGTAGTATGGAAAGCGCAAATCGGATTGTTTAGGCAGGTGTGGAGCATAATATGGAAAAACAGTAGGGGGCAAGATGTGGGAGTTTCACTACACTATAGATCCCTGGAGCCAGACATTCGAGCTAGAATATAATGGGCCAACTGCGCATAAGCGAGTAGGCAATCGTGCAGCAGGTGTGAAGCATTATATGGAGAACAACGGGGTTGATACACATGGGAGTTTCATTAAAGTAGGGTAGTATAATAAATACGTGGGTACCCTAATCACATCTTCATTTTATCTAGCCAATTTCTACGTTCCCACTTCGAACTTCCCTTGATATATCTGGACCCCTTCAATGTTCAAATAACTTATAAATAGACACGAGACGTCACTGACCTCGAAAACATTTGAAATTCGAAATGGGTCGCACAAGAGCGTTATTGATTGGCTGACCTAATTAGTGGGCACCTTATTAGGAGGAAAGACGCCGCTAATAGAGGATGATGTCACTCAACGTGACTTCATTCGCAATCGATGTACGCTCTGATTGGTTCTTCTGTCGTTAGTAGGTGAAATTTACACCTCGGATTTTGAACACTGAAGGGGTCAGATGAATCAAGGCAGGTTCGAAGTGGGAACGTAGAAATTGGCTCGATAAAATGAAGATGCCTAATCATAACCCCCAAGGAAACTTCCCACGTCGATGCGTTGAAGCGTTTGACACCCACACTTGCGTTGAAGCTTTTTTGACGCTGAACGTTGACGAGCATCTGAACGCTCCAACGATCCAGGTCCCAAAAATAGAGAATGAAGATTGGACCTGAAGCGTTGAAGCATTCAGACGTCTGACATCAAACGTGGCGATTGTGTGCTTGTTTGAAATGGTGGTTTACGGGCCGCATACTTACTCTTATTGGTATTAAATCTTTGTTGGTATCTTTATAAATACTATATTTCAAATCAATAGCAAATAGCGGTTGTCTGCATGAATGCTGTTCGCTTTTGTAGCGCTCTAAACATCTATTTTTAGAAATGAGAAAATCTAAGACTGCGTTCTGATTGGCTCAGGCCTCAAGGCCAATAACCATTGAGAACAGCGGGATGCCACATATCCAGACCTGTCTGGTGCATCTTCACAAGTCCAGGTAAATCGTGAATCCCCGCACATAGACTGCAGTAGTCTCTGTTAATTCAAGATATTAACAGACAGTGATAGTGTACTGTTCCAGCTGTCTCCCCTTCAGAGATTGGTCATTCGACTCCGCCATTTCAAACTAAGACGAGCATTTTCATTGGATCACTATTTATAGGAGCCACCCCAATCTTCATACACAACCACGTGACTGTCTCAGTTGACCGATGACATAGCGCGGCATCGTTTTCGATTTCAAAATCTGGCGTATAACTGGGAAAATGTTGTTGTTGCTGCATCAGCCTATCATTGGCCCTCCGTAGAAGGGTCCAATACTATAGGCTATCCCCGCACAGGGTTTACTTGGACATTTTTGGTGATTCGAGTGAGTTCTTGAGTCGTTGCCTCAATCTCGAACATTTCATCCCCGAGGTTATTTTGAATTAGCATGTCGGTATCCCAAGCCGGCGGTTTTTGCCTTGACTCTCGATGTCGATTTCAGCCTGACATCAAAGTTATGCCAGCGATGTCACATCTCAAACCGTCCAGCTAGTGGATTGGAGTAATGAGCTAGCTGAACCTGTTGAATAATTGGTTTGATTTAGAGGATACCCCTTGATCTTTTTTTTATCCAGAACTATCGTGTGCAACCATGCAACCAAGGCAATGTATAGATACCCTAACAAATCGATCAATACACTGGCTCCCGAGGATGGCCTGGTGGGCCACATGCCTCTCACGCTCCACACCTCTCATACGACACGATTTGCGTTTTCTATTCTACTCGTCGTACCGGAAGTGACATGATAACCCGTCCACATGAGAACTTAACATAGATACGTCAAAGTTAAAATCAAAAAACGAAAAACGGACAAGTCGAGGCAATTTTCAATATTTGATTTTCATTTTTGCGTGAAGCAAAACGAAAAACGAAAATTGAAAATTGACTGTCAAATATCAATTTTCGTTTTTTGTTTTTGTAATCCCAGAATCAAAAATTGAAAATTGACGGTCAAATTTCAATTTTTGATTTTCAGAACACAAAAACAAAAAACGAAAATTGAAAATTGACGGTCAAATTTCAATTTTTGATTTTCAGAACACAAAAACAAAAAACGAAAATTGAAAATTGACGGTCAAATTTCAATTTTTGATTTTGAGATTACAGAAACAAAAAACGAAAATTGAAAATTGACGGTCAAATTTCAATTTTTGATTTTGAGAAAGCAAAAACGAAAAACGAAAATTGAACTGTGCAAGGTTACACGGACCCCTTTGCTATCGCTTCCTGTAGGCCATGCATAGAGCGTATATGCCTACTGAATTCCGATTAGCAGGAATCATTATTTGTAGCGACAATTAGAAAATTTCTAGAACTAGGACAGATCGGCAGGATGGATCGGCACTGTTACTTTGTACTTTACATCACTTGTTTGTTTTCTGCAAGACGCTGGAGAAAAGAACAATTATGGCTGTGGTATCGTTTAGCATACAAATTCCTTGGGGTATACATGTACATAGGTTGAGGGAGAAACCTGTATGATATGAAAAAGGAAAATTGTGGGCATATGGATTTATTAGTCGGCTTGATCTCTGTATCCATTGATGTTTTAATTGGGGCCGATATGAATGTGGGAGCTGAATAGTATCGAGCTGACGACATGAGCCGGAGTTTATGGCCGGCGAGATAGAGTAGATTAGTCACGGACAATAAAGGGAAGGTTGTCAGTGTCTATGTGACACTGGTTCAAGGGACCATGTGTAGGAAGGTGTGGGTGAACGGGTTGCACGGCATGTCCTGCATGACCAGTGCCCATCGTATCACGATGGAGTGCCCAAGTAAATCCATCCATGTAGGCCTAAATATCAGCAGTATAGGTTTACCCCCTAGCTCAATGGAAGTTTATGGTTCTTTGCAGGCTCAAATTGAAAGCCGATATACCGTTTTTAATTGGTTTATTAGGATGATGGGAGAAGGGGATTTCATTACTCCCTCACCCCCCGCCTCCCTGTCAATCGACAGCGGTTTGGGAGAGGGGCATTAACTTTTACAATAATGACTGCTGACCGTCATTAAATAGGGAGAGTTATATATTATATATTAATTATTATCATACAGCTGTCTCCACAAATTTTCAAGCTGATTTTTCTTATTCTCACTGTTTTAGACGTTTTCGGAGTTCTTTCTGAGAAAATATTTCATTCTTCACAGAGATGTGCATCAGTAATCGCAATCTCAAAATAAGACTTTTCTTTATCATGCACTCTCCCCCCAAGTCATACTACAAGTAGGGATCACGAAACAATGCATACAATAGCCAAGTCTGGAGATCAAAATGTGTTTAGACTGGGGACCAACCCTAACCCGGTTAGTAACCGTGCTACATTGGTCTAACGTCAGCTGATAGTCGGCTCCCGACGAACCCTGGCAGGAAAGTCTCGCTCATTCTCGAGCACTATGGCGAGAGAAATTATCGGGATTACGGTCAATCTGGAAATATCGGTTAAAATTGGGCGGGTAAATGCAAGTTTTTGCCTAAAGAGGCCAGATCGGGAGAAGGTAAAGTCAGATATATGCGATTTGACCATTCCTCGATCGGTTGAAAGTGAAGTTAATTCGATTTTCGAAGACAAGGGGATATAAAATCGGAGTTTCGTGAGCGTGGTGTGGCGATGGCGCAAACTTGAATGTCCTCCCTTCCTCTTTTATTACCGACCTCGACCCCCCCCCCCTATAATCAACCTATTTAACCAATTAACAACGGTAACGAGTCCCTGTGATCAAAATGTGCTGCTCCCTGGTCTATTTTTTACTCATAGACACCTCGCCCCAAAATTATATTGCCACACAATGTATCAGGAAGTCGGATCATTTACAATAATGAACCAAGAATGGTTATGGTCTGAGGTGTAATATTTGTGTTACAAGAGGAAATCCTGTCTATACCCCACAAAGACTAAAGTAGGGCAGGGAGCACATTCTATCAATCATAAAGACGTTTGTATGAAAATTCACCATCGCAATTCTTCCGAGGCTGATATGTCAACTGAAAGCAAGTTATAGTTTTGCAGGTTTTGGGATAATAAAAAAAATCCGGCTTTATTGTCGTCAAACACAAATGAACGTCATATATCATTTATATGGGATATTGCCAGTTGATGCAGCAGTTATATAATTATAACCACACACAAATCAGTATACAGGATCTTAAAAGCGAACTCGCTCATCATGCTCATTGAGGAGCTCGTGGTATAAAATATAGATCTTCGTGTGTTATAGCCGGAATGACGGAATTTCCGAAGTGATTTACTATGAAGATGAAATTAGAATTCCTTTTGAAAGAATAATTTCACGTAAATATAAAGGTGTACACAAAGTGATACTACATTTATGCAAAAATATACACATATCAAATTAAATCGTAATGATGAGTCAACAGAAAATACGGGGAAACACCATTCTATTTTAGGCAGGTGATAAGGACATGAGGGGGTAACAGGAAAACTATTCTTATCTGAATACATACATCTGTGGTCTCTAACTTAACCGGACTTGTAGATTGTGAAGGCAAGGGAACCCGTACATTAATGCTTAGTTGTAGGGTTGTTCCACGTCCACGAGGGAAGTCGGTGTTAGTACTATTGACGGAATGATGTATCAACTGCGTCGGTCGTTAATAACAAAAACAATTGTGCTGAATCAGTGTCCATGTAATTAGTTTTTTTTCTTACTATGGCTAAACATTCGATATCTGTTTGGTGTAGTTGATTGTATCTAAGTTGTGCCG
Organism: Hanleya hanleyi; assembly: GCA_036873755.1. Lineage (NCBI taxonomy): Eukaryota > Metazoa > Mollusca > Polyplacophora > Lepidopleurida > Hanleyidae > Hanleya > Hanleya hanleyi. The sequence goes on from JAVTVY010038900.1 coordinate 141,393, forward strand.
TCAAATCTTACCTGAGACATGCTGAACGTACTCTACCATTCACCTCGACATGTATAGACATTATAATCTGAATAAATTATTAAAATTATTTCAAATGCGTGTGATATTGTATTAATGAATTCGTATATGTTCCGGTTTTTAAACTGTAATTCTACACGGCCATGGGTCTAATGGCACTGTGTCTGCATGCTTTCACATGTAATTAAAGGACAGGCGGAAGCTAAACGGAAGTGACACACGGGAGGCATTAATGATTCATAGTATACATGCACTATTGTCCTCCACATGTATTTGTCTGCATACAATAAAGGAATACCTGTGTTTCTGTATTTATAGGTGATAAGAAATGAGTACAGTTAGATATAACATTAACCGATCGAATTAGACAGTGAGTTGTGTAGAATGTGGTTTAATATCAATTAACTTTTCTTCACTAACAATCGTCTGTTCCAAATTGAAAGGTATTTACTATGTTATTTCAATTTGCACCTGTCATTCAGGACATGGAGCGCGTGGTAGAGGTCGGAGGTCTATTGATATCGACCAATCAGAACGGATCTGCCTGTGACGTATATTTGCTTTCAGACTGTTGATAAAAACTACAAAAGCACAGTTGTAAGGAAAAACAGTCCAACACCAGCTTGTTGGCTCGCGATGTGTTATCCGGGTTTTACGGATGTATGCTGCAGATATTTAACATATGACCATGCGATTTTATTCATTCAGCCTGCTCAACAATGCGCTTATCGATCTGCGATGAAAATAATGTTGTGATAGACAGGCTTTGCAGAATACCCATACTACTGTTGGTCAGTTTTTCTCAAGTGTTTAAGTATCTATATCGTCTTCGAGTTTCCTCTGATCAAAAGAATATTGGATATTGATCTTGCCATCGATCAGTATCGTTAAATATCTGAAAAAGTGGATATTTCGATATTTCACTGTCGACAATCATGAGTTGGATTCGAATGGAGGGGTTACTTCGGTCGTCAGCGGCGGCTTTGATGGTAGTTTTTAGTTCCTACCTATTGACCGGGGTAGAATCGGCCCCGGATGGGCGGAACAGACCCACACAAAGAGACGTAAACGGGACTGAGCGATATCAACTGGCAAGCTTTGATTTTCATCATGTGCAAACCCCTTATGTGATTTCTCTGTGGATTTTACTAGCTAGCGTTGCAAAAATAGGTAAGTTGACATGTTAATATATATCATGTCATGAGATACAGTATGCAAACAAATCATACTGTATATATTTGATTCATATATGTAAATATACACAGCTTATTGCTCTTCGGAGAAATGGTTGTAAATTAAAAAAACTGAAGACCGGTAGTTTTAGAATTAGTCCTGTATTAGGAGGTTTAAAGAACAGTTTTAGCTTATATATTGAAGAATAAATTAGTAACGCGTCTAACATATTACGCGCATGTGCTCCATAATATGACAGATATTGACTAATGTGATGTTAATTTACGCCACAACGCACACTGGAAGATGAAAATGATCTAGACGGAAACCAGAACTAGTAGGTTCACGTTATGAGTTCAGGTTGACTTGTGATACCAAAAATCCAATGTATAAAGTTGCAAAATATTACACCTGTAAACATGGCATGTGAGTGATATATCGGGAAAACACATTGACATATCTGGTGGGCGGAATACGGCAGGTGGTGTGGTAGGGTCAATTTACTAACCCCCCCGTACCCCCCCCCTCCCCCCTGCATCACAGTTGTGTCATAATAACTTGAGTGGAAGATTTCATCTTGTGGAGTGATCTTTGTTATGAATATAGGCCAACAACACTGCAGATATGTCAAAGTATAAAGTCAGCCCTTAAAAAGCTAATATGAATACAATACAATTTGCATTCATTCTTTCTTCTTCACCTTTTGTTCTCTACTGTTAAACAGTATATCGGTCACATAGTTGGATTATGTAAAGACGGCTGACTTAAACATTATTGAACAGTTCTCTGTTTTGCTATACATGTATGCGCGTTGGAGATCCCATTGAAGTTACTGACCCCCCCCCCAATCGCTCTCTTCTGTCTGTATTTTTGGTCACAGTCTCGACTTATCATGCAAGTGTTTTGTGTATTTCGTGACTTTGTTTTGTATTTTACAACTTGCTGTATATTCAGTCGGGATGGGCATTTTAATGCTATAAATACACCATCTTGTCCTTTTTGCGATGTCCCGAATACGTCTCGCTATAGAAATACCTGTGTTATTTTGCTTCGGAACTGTTACGTACCAGTAATTACTTTGTTACCTTGAAAGCCTTGAAAGGTTTCTTGAACCAATACATTCGATCAGATGCGATCAGTCAGATGCATATCTGCAGGGGGTGAATGGGTTCAATGTTGTTCTATGTTTTCGACAGATGTCTCAAAACTAGAACAATGAACACAACCAAGAGAGTTCGATGACTCTGCTGGGCATTTATTTTAGGCCGGTCACGTGGTGTTGATATGAATTATCGTTGAAATTCGGCCATCAAAAAACCTCAAATGATCATAATTTAACATACAAGAATGGCGAATTCCCGATATGCTAGAATACCGCTGGTTTTCACGCCACAGTGATTCCACGCACAGGCATCTGTCGATTCGGATAGTGCTCGCCACACTTCTCTGTAATCATCAAGACATCACATTCTCCTACATGTGATGTATTGAGAGTTACTAATCTTAGTGAACTCAGATAAAATCAGACCCTAACTATGGGGAAGAAATGCAGAATGCAGATAAAACTAGTGCTACCTGGTCTATTCGAATGCGATAGGATTGCAGACTAAATTGGCTTATGTGCAGTAAAATGAGATGCGGTTATGACTAATGTCGGATTTTATTACGTTCAGTATGGGAAACATGAACGTTCTTGCCATTTGCGTACACTTCGCCATCCATAAGATGGCTTGCGAATCGTGTGTCTCCATTATTGCGGAGCGATATCCGGTATTTTACCGGATTCTGTTCGGCCTTCATCCGGCGGAGAACAGACTCGAGAAATCTGATAAATTACAGGGTTTCATACCACTTCCGAAACAGATATTGCCTGGGCTTACAAAATATATAGGTATGTGTAACTTTCATATCATCCAAGAGGTGTGGTGGATCTGAAATTTTGAACAAGTAGTTCATCACATGACTCGAAAATGGCGAGTTACGTTGGGGTTACGTCGGTAGACTTTAGCTGATTGGCTGACAAAGTCACGTGGTATTGATTTATGGAAATTCCCTCTGGCAGTTGCCGAAAGTAGGCTGAACATGGATACACACGAGCCCAGGGTCAGTCTTACCGCGTATAGATGACCGAAATGGTTACAGGTTGCGTTCTTGCTTGAAACGGTACGGCCGCTCCCGATAAACACCGGCAACACACGACGACTACTGGAAATGCTCGAGAAGAGACGGCGGGTAAAATGTCGGCAAAGTGTGTTGATCTGGAGGAGGTAAACTTGTGTTTACACCATTACTGTGTTCATGTACTATATAAACAACCCTATCCGTCGGAGGGTGTATTTATCTTTCAATTTATCCAACATTTGGCGTAATATTTGGAAAAATCCAGGTGTAATTTGGGATACGGTGTTCTTGTCCACTAATAAACATTGCATTTATTAGCGTGCACCCTAATTCCGTGCTTTCACACAAGGTATCCCAAAAGCTCAATTATTCAAGCCAGATTGATTGTTGGAAAGATTGAAAGAAAAGTATACCTCGCGACAGATAGTGTTATTTATACAGTACATGGCAACACATGAACGCAGTAATGAGTAAAAAATAGCATGACCTCCTTTCGATCAAGTAGTTCCGAGGATTTCCAGAGTGCGTCGTGTTTTGCCGGTGTGTATGGGAGCGGCCGTACCGTTTCCAGCAAGGACGTTCACGTTTTCCATACCGAACGTAATAAAATCCGATACCAGTCGTAATCGCATCTCATTTTATTGCACATTTAGTCTGCAATCTTATCACATTCAAACAGACCAAGTCGCATCAGGCTGGTTTTATATCCGATTTTCAGTATTCATTTCCCATAGATAGGAGGGCTTGATAATATCACGGAATATTATATCTGACATCAGCGCTATATAAATCCCGTGCGATTTTCCAACTACATCTGTTAGCGAAATATAGCGAAACGATATCCAAATAAGGTATCATGTCTATAGACAAGTTCGTGGTAAACATCCTTCTCCGAAAAGTTCAAAGGATTGCTCCCGTCGAATAATCTGTTCTTTGTCGGGCGGCTTGGAATATCAAAATACCATCTCCCGGAAAGATTGTCAATATCCATGAATGAAACGCCAATAAATGTCATTGTTCTGCTGAAACGCTATACCGATCTCCTACTCTTACAAGACATGTTTCTTTTTTGTTGAAACGGTGCAAATCCACGATGAGTATCGCAGTTCACGAGAAAAGTACAACAAAAACTACTTCAAATGACAGAGCCACAGTTAGGCCGGGGTATGCCGGGATTTATGGAAAGTATTGTTCTGGTATAGACGTCATATGGGAGGAACTGAAGAAAATCCACTTTACCCAGCTTTCTTCTTGGTCCTAGCCATTTTGTGTGCGAAGTTGAATCCAGTACGCGTGGTTTTAGTAACCGATACGCGGTTATTTGTTTCAGGTATGGTCGCTTTTTGTACAGGTATGGTGCATTTTTCCGATACATGAGGGTTTTCATCAGGTCCGAGTGCGTTTTTTTTTTTGGTACCTTCGCGTTTTGTTTGGGATATTTTCAAACAGAAGCGATGCTTTTTCTTCAGGAACTCGGGTAGTCTTGATATGTGATCTCGGAGAACACCGACAAACAGCTCACACGGTTATGTCCATAAATCTGCACATCTGAATGTTATAGAGTCTCTGTTGGACAGGGTCAATGCAAGTGAATCGGTCCATTACCAGTACTGTAAACGAGTACTTGGCGTACACTCTAAATCGGTAAATTATGCTGTGTTGTGCGAATTAGGGACATATCCTGCTAAGCTTTTTGCCATTGAATATAGTGTGAATTATTTTGTACACATTCTGAACTCTGATTCCGTCTCAATACTGTATAATGCCTATCTTGAACAAACCGAGGAATGTAGATTGAGAAATTGCAAAAACTGGATTTACTATATTAAAGGCGTGCTAACTGAGGTTGGTTGCTATCACCACTGCATGGGAAAATCAAAGCTATAAATCTCGAAAACCGACACTGGATTACATTAAAAAAGGTTTTATTCTCTAAGTTTTCCACTTTATGGTATGACAAACTGTCAACCTTTAGGAAATGAAAACGTGCTGCAGCATAAAAACGAATTTCCAAGCCGAAGATACAATAATCTCAATCGAAAATAAGAAACGTCGTGTCTCAATGTTTCAATGAAGGATAAGCGCCCATAAACTTCAAATAGAAAAAGGGCGATATCACTGGGTCCCTAGGGAGAACCGTTTATGTACGTTCTGTAGAGTTATCGAGAATGAGACTCATTTCATTATAGAATGTTCTAGATTTGTAAATGAACGGGAAGTATTGCTTGGATCTATCAGTCTATCAGTTCCAAGGCCTTCTATTGGTGCAGACATTTCGGGCCTTATTATATTAATGTCATCTACAATTCAACCTGTAATAAATGCAACCACCAAATACGTCCATGAATACTTTGCACGTTTGTAACGGTTCATCAACCAAGGTCCAGTTGTCACCCCTTTCAACCCTTTCATCTGGCCCAGTCCAGATTGTCAAGAGGTAAAAAGTCAAAAATATGTGTGATCCCCTTGCTAAATGATGCTTAATGTTTTTATGTATTTGTACAACTTGTGTTGTAAATGTTTTCTTGTGTTTTATATGTTATATGCCTTTAGCCCTCGGGCACAAGAGTGCAATAAAGATTCTTCTTCACGAATTTTTCAAAGCGTTACCGCTGGAAGGTATTTTCCAGATAAGCCATCTTGGTTTAACTAGATTGGGAGGGGTACCCGATTCCAACTCACCACATTTTGTACTATATAATGTAAGCATATTACACGAATCTTCAAGTATATGACACTTAAATAAAGCATATATTCGCCTAACTTCTACCAGTTTAACCAGTTCAACACCCTTCCATCATATACTAAGCATGGGGGAATTGTGACAAGTACTGCTAGAAGTGACCCAGACTGCTGGTGCCTGGAATCTCTGGGAAACAAAAGCAGCTTTATACTAGCATATTGGGACTTTGTCAAGGCAGAAACAAGTGCGTGTTACAAGTATTTGATTGTTGTTGGAATTCAAAGAAAAAATATGGGATGCCTACATAAAAAATGTGATGAAACAGAAACAGAAAATCATCGATGGCAAGTGACGGGTATGTGATTTAATGTGCAACTATTATCTGTGTTGTCAAAAAAGAGGTGAAATATCGCTAAGTGTGAAAACACGATTTGTTCAGAAAAAAATCGGACGGCATGCATGAGTGACAGATTCTTCTGGCAGATAGATGTGACTCGACACGGTACATTAATTCATCTAATACATTCATCATTATGGCCACACGCTGTCTTCAATGTCTCTATTTATACGCTCAAGTCTAAAGTGACACGAGGGGATTATACACAGACAGGATGGATCTGTTTAGAAATTAGGGCCGCGAAATCCGTATGATATGTATGGTGGCCGAGAGGGGCCATCGTCACTTCGCCATCGTGCCATAGGGCGATAGAGCGATAGAGCGGTGGCGATAGAGCGATAGAGCGATGGCGATAGAGCGATGGCGATAGAGCGATAGAGCTATGGCGATAGAGCGATGGCGATAGAGCGATAGAGCGATGGCGATAGAGCGATAGAGCGATAGCGCGATGGCGATAGAGCGATAGAGCGATAGAGCGATGGCGATAGAGCGACAGAGCGATGGCGATAGAGCGATAGAGCGATGGCGATAGAGCGATAGAGCGATGGCGATAGAGCGAAGTACATGACTGCGCATGACTACTCAAGCAGTACGGAAAGCAGCAAACAACATGAGATTTGGACTATTACAGAAACAATATATGATACCGTTGATACCGCCCCCTATTTCACTATTAATAAGTGTAAAAAAAAGACTGTAAAATGTTATATAGAAATCTCTTGACCTTTAGATTTACTGTACTAAACAGTTCTTGAAAAAATTATAGTGATTCGGAGTGGTATATATGGAATAATAATGTAACAAAGAGATGTGAAATATAAATGGTTTCGATACAGAATTATTAACCGAATATTGACTACCAACATTTTTGCACATAAACTTTACCCTGATATATCTAACTTATGTACATTTTGTAGCAAAGTTCCAGAGACTACATGTATTATTCATCTCTTTTGGGAATGTGAACATATCTACCCTTGGTGGAGTTTACTGGAAAATTGGTTCGCTTCGGCGGGCGTTCCAATTATATTTTCTCCAGAAAAAGTTATACTTGGTCTTTTACAACCCAGAAATCAGCCACTCAACTACTGTATTTCTATTATTAAATTTTCTATATATAAAATGAAAGTAGTTAAAAATCCCTTGGTTGAAAAGTGTTCAAAACGCTTTAAATGTGCGTACGAAACCGATAAATATTTCCAGTATAAGAACTGCGAATGGCGCTTGTTTTACCAGTATTGGTCATCGCTGCATTTACTGTTTAGACTCTTATGATGTTGTTTGCGTAGATAAATCAAGGTGTAATGACGATGTATCTGTTTGTTGTATAACAAAGATTTAGTGTTAAGTCCAGCCACGATCAACACAATCTTAATGAATTATCAGTTTCATATGACATCCGCCTTTCTCGATGTGTGAAATGGTCGCTGAAAGCCTGGCACCACCAGACGCCAGAGGAGTTAGAAGTTGAATTTGACGAAAAATTACGAGACTATGGGTAAATCAGATCACCAATATTTTAGGGGGGGGAGAGTGACCTCTTCTATTTCGATTCTACGTTGACTTTTTTACAAGCGTTGATCAGCATTAATTACAAAACTTGATTTCAAATGTTCCAGATGTATATGTTCATCAGATAGCGAATATCACTGCTTTATCTATTAGATTCTTATGTCGATCTTTTAGCCAATGTTTATTATTTTAGCCCATATACAATAAAACTTATCCGTCTATCTCTCTGTGTTATCTGTGTAATCTTTGTGGTATGCCGCTGGCCCCTATAGTATTCATGAATCCGCCTGATAATAACTAGAGTTTAGCGGCGAGCTCTCTTGTTTTAGAGGTACGATTATCACCGTATGAATATGCATGATTATAAGACATGCGCAGTCATGTACTTCGCTCTATCGCTCTATCGCCATCGCTCTATCGCTCTATCGCTCTATCGCCATCGCTCTATCGCTCTATCGCAATCGCTCTATCGCTCTATCGCCATCGCTCTATCGCTCTATCGCCATCGCTCTATCGCTCTATCGCCATCGCTCTATCGCTCTATCGCCATCGCTCTATCGCTCTATCGCCATCGCTCTATCGCTCTATCGCCATCGCTCTATCGCTCTATCGCCATAGCTCTATCGCTCTATCGCCATCGCTCTATCGCTCTATCGCCCTATGGCACGATGGCGAAGTGACGATGGCCCCTCTCGGCCACCATAGTTATGTGATGGCCGAGAGGGGCCATCGTCACTTCGCCATCGTGCCATAGAGCGATAGAGCGATGGCGATGAGCGATAGAGCGATGGCGATAGAGCGATAGAGCGATGGCGATAGAGCGATAGAGCGATGGCGATAGAGCGATGGCGATGTAGAGCGATAGAGCGATGGCGATAGAGCGATAGAGCGATGGCGATAGAGCGATAGAGCGATGGCGATAGAGCGATAGAGCGATGGCGATAGAGCGATGGCGATAGAGCGAAGTACATGACTGCATAATCTCATAATCATGCATATTCATACGGTGATAATCGTACCTCCAACACAAGAGAGCTCGCCGCTAAACTCTAGTTATTATCAGGCGGATTCATGAATACTATAGGGGCCAGCGGCATACCACAAAGATTACACAGATAACACAGAGAGATAGACCGATAAGTTTTATTGTATATGGGCTAAAATAATAAACATTGGCTAAAAGATCGACATAAGAATCTAATAAATAAAGCAGTGATATTCGCTGTCTGGTGAACATATACATCTGGAACATTTGAAATCAAGTTTTGTAATTAATGCTGATCAACGCTTGTAAAAAAGTCAACGTAGAATCGAAATAGAAGAGGTCACTCTCTCCCCCCCCCCCACTAAAATATTGGTGATCTGATTTATCCATAGTCTCGTAATTTTTCGTCAAATTCAACTTCTAACTCCTCTGAAAGAAAGACCAATTCGTCCGTCGATGCGTAAGTTGAATTATTTGAAGTTGTGGGTGCCGAACGCGGCCATTCTGCGTTTTTATCGAAAAAGAAATGCGGATGTCATATGAACCTGATAATTCATTAAGATTGTGCTGATCGTGGCTGGACTTCACACTAAATCGCATAGAACAAACACTGATTTTTTTTTTTATATCTTATTTGGTTTTGTTAGGTAATACACATTGTACATACATGTACAATATTTTATTGTACTAAACAAAAATGGTTGTATTTGTAATTAGAAATTCATGTTATACAACAAACAGATACATCGTCATTACACCTCGATTTATCTACGCAAACAACATCATAAGAGTCTAAACAGTAAATGCAGCGATGACCAATACTGGTAAAACAAGCGCCATTCGCAGTTCTTACACTGGAAATATTTATCGGTTTCGTACGCACATTTAAAGCGTTTTGAACACTTTTCAACCAAGGGATTTTTAACTACTTTCATTTTATATATAGAAAATTTAATAATAGAAATACAGTAGTTGAGTGGTTGATTTCTGGGTTGTAAAAGATCAAGTATAACTTTTTCTGGAGAAAATATAATTGGAACACCCGCCGAAGTGAACCAATTTTCCAGTAAACTCCACCAAGGGTAGATATGTTCACATTCCCAAAAGAGATGAATAATAGTCTCTTGAACTTTGCTACAAAATGTACATAAGTTAGATATATCAGGGTAAAGTTTATGTGCAAAAATGTTGGTAGTCAATATTCGGTTAATAATTCTGTATCGAAACCATTTATATTTCACATCTCCTTGTTACATTATTATTCCATATATACCACTCCGAATCACTATAATTTTTTTCAAGAACTGTTTAGTACAGTAAATCTAAAGGTCAAGAGATTTCTATATAACATTTTACAGCCTTTTATTACACTTATTAATAGTGAAATAGGGGGCGGTATCAACGGTATCATATATTGTTTCTGTAATAGTCCAAATCTCATGTTGTTTGCTGCTTTCCGTACTGCTTGAGTAGTATATAAAACTGATATTCACGCAACTTGACCTTTGACCTAAAAAATTTGCATATTGGGGAGAAAAACTACCTCCGAACACAGAAGAGTTCCAATTTTCTTAGGTCACTGCGCAGATCAAGTGGTTGCCATGGCGACGTCACTTCCGGTCACGTGACCTTTGGGGCATGTATTCTTCCGCGGTGAAGCCGTCGGCGGTGATGCGGTCGCGGGAAAAAGCCTCCGTGGACAGAAAAAGTAGTCCCAAATACGCGGAGAGCTGAGGGAAATTCTCCGGCAATCTTCGGGACATTTTGGGAGCGAGAGGGCCCCCTATTGGACCCATTGGGTTGAGTGAGGTGTCAAAGTGAAGCGCTCCTCCAGGGCGATCAAGTCATTGGTGGGTGTATGTAAAATTAGGATTTGTCCCGAAAATATAAAAAGCGGAACAAGGACTTTACCCCTAAAATAGGGCCTGATTCGCACATTTGCATCTGTACGGGAAAATGCCTATATGGGTATAAGGGTGGTCATTTTTTTGTGGATTTTACTATGAGTTGTGGGGTCTTGTTTTCTTCGTCTCACCACGTAAAACACGATGGGAAGGGTCTCTGAGCTAAGCGGTGAAATTTTTCGAAAAGTTCACGCAGGTCTGGATAGGCACATAGGCCTACTGGCTCAATGGATAGGTCCATACTGGGCAATTCGCACCTGTTCATTGCGATATGGGTTGTGGGATCTTGTTTTTCACGTCTCACCACGTAGAACACGATGGGCGGGGTCCCGGAGCTAAGCGGTGAATTTTTTTAAAAAGTCACTGCGCGCATGCGTAGTGGGTAAATGGTGCTGGGTGGCCGTTTTGGGGTCTAGGTGAGCCCCTAGTGGTCCGATGGTGTCGCAAGAGGTCTTATTTTGAAGCTTTCGTGGAGGAGCATCCGACTGAACTAATGTATCGTCCGTTTTCAATATTCTGCGCATGCGCAGTCTGGCAGTAGTATAGAAAGGAGGCATTTTGGGTGTGCGTGGGGGTGCGTTTGGGATAGAGATAGACCACTGTTGGTCCAAATGGTTCGTGGGAGGTGTCAAAGTGAAGCTTTTGTGGGGTAGAGTCAGAATACAGGACATATATGGTAAAATATAGGACAGATATTGTATAACACAGGACAGATATTGTATAACATAGGAGAGATATGGTATGATACAGCACAGATATGGTATAATACAAGACATATATTGGAAAATACAGCACAGATATGGTATAATACAGGACGGATATTGAATAATACAGGACAGATATTTTATAATACAAGACATATATTGTATAATACAAGACATATATTGTAGCATCCGGATGTAAAACCACAGTCCCGGATGTAAAGCAATGAAAACCCCGGATGTAAGATGAGGTCCCGGATGTAAAACAAAGGTCCCCGGATGTAACTGGTCATACATACTTAGGTTATTATTATGGACAACATAGATACAGTCTGGTCATACATAATTATGTTATTATTATGGACAACAATCATACAGTCTGATATGTAATTTCTTACAATTAAGAAAAATTCAAAACGATAAATGTGTAAAGTACTAGCCAGATAAGCTGACTAACGCCACATCACCGCGATGTATATATTATCAGGATACTGTGCTGTTCCCGCAAGAGTACAAGTACATGGACAAGAAAAATGTACATTGGTAGAGTATATGTATATGGACAGATTACATGTACAGGCACATAGTACATGTATAGGCACATAGTACATGCACATGTACTTTCGCTACTACTTGTACTGATGACGTCACCGATGACGTCATAGATGCTGTGGACATCCATCAAATCGGGGTCTACACCCCTAGAGCTAGAAAATGACACCTCCCACGGCGCATTCGGATCAATAGTGGTCCATCTCTACCCCAAACACACCCCGCGCACCCCCAAAATGACCACTTTACTTACTACACCCAACTGCGCATGCGCAGATTGACGCTTCACTTTGACCCCTCCCACGACCCATTTGGACCAATAGTGGTCCATCTCTACCCCAAGCACACTCTCACAAAATGCCTGCTTTCTATACTACGGCCAGACTGCGCATACGCAGAATATTGAAAGCGGACGATGCATTAGTTCAATCGGATGCTCCTCCACGAGAGCTTCAAAATAAGACCTCGTACGACACCATCGGACCACTTGGGGCTCACCTAGATCCCAAAACAGCCACCCAGCCCTATTTACCCACTACGCATGCGCGCAGGGACTTTTTCGAAAAATTTCACCGCTTAGCTTCGAGACCCTGCCCATCGTGTTTTACGTGGTGAGACGAAGAAAACAAGACACCACAACCCATAGTAAAATCCACAAAAAATGACCACCCCTATACACATACAGGCATTTTCCCGTACAGATGCAAATGTGCGAATCAGGCACGCTTTTAGGGGTGAAGTTCCACTTTTTATATTTTCGGAGACAAATCCTCAATTTACATGCACCCACCCATGACTTGATAGGCAGGCCCAATAAGCCGGAGATCGACATTAGCCCTTTTGTATGGTTGATAGGAGTTTTCCCCTATTGTAGGGGTAAAATCCGTGCCGCTTTTTATATTTTCGGGGACAAATCCTCAATTTACATGCACCCACCCATGACTTGATAGGCAGGCCCGATAAGCCGGCGACCGATATTAGCCCTTTTGAACATGGTTGATAGGGGTTTCCCCTATTGTAGGGGTAAAGTCCGTGTTCCGCTTTTTATATTTTCGGGGACAAATCCTCAATTTACATGCACCCACCCATGACTTGATAGGCATGCCCGATAAGCCGGAGATCGATATTAGCCCTTTTGAACATGGTTGATAGGGGTTTCCCCTATTGTAGGGGTAAAGTCCGTGTTCCGCTTTTTGTATTTTTGGGACAAATCCTAATTTTACATACACCCACACACACCACTACTTCACTCACCTCACTCGACCCAATCGGTCCACTAGGGGCCCCTCTCCCTCCCAAAATGTCCCGGAGATTGCCGAAGATTGCCGGAGAATTTGAGACTATTTTTCTGTACGCGGAGGCTTTTTCCCGCGACCGCATCACCGCGGAGGAATACATGCCCCAAACGTCACGTGACCGGAAATGACGTCACCATGGCAACCACTTGACCTGCGCAGTGACCTGCAAAAAATGGAACTCTTCTGTGTTCGGAGGTAGTTTTGCTCCCCACTATGCAAATTTTTTAGGTCAAAGGTCAAGTTGCGTTAATATCAGTTTTATATACTACTTGCCTGACATACTGATAATTATTCCAGAAACTTGGCTGCGCATTTATAAATGGACTGAAAAGAGTCAAATGACAAAAAAATTCCGTTATTATCTAAAATATCATTTACAAACCGCACGCCTTTTCCATCTCAGTGACCTAAATGTAGAGCTTTATTATCAATTTTAATTTTTTCATTGTACCATTTCATTCGAGAAAGTTTGCCAGTCCTCTAGTTTTATTTGAATTCTGTCCAGGCTAGAAGCGTGTCCCTCCAAAATACGTTTTCCATCGTTGGTATAATATTAGTTCTTAAGAATGCTGAACCAACTCCTATTGTGTCTATATTCTTTGGCATATACATTTTCAAAATATTACCCCACTTGGAATTATCAGCTTGTAATATCCTAATCCACGATATATTTTGTGCCTGGATTACATATTAACAATAGGATTATCTAAACCGCCATGTTCAAGTGGTTTAACAGAAATTTTTCTGAAAATTCGGTTTCGAGTTCCAAACAAATTCAAAACAGCGTTTCTGGAATTCATTTATAAGTGGTTCGGGTGGGTTTGGAAGAGAGGAAAATAGATGGTTGAGTTTCGGCAACAACAAGCTTTTTTAATATGACATTTCGTCCTAGTGGAGTCAATCCTATTTTGGACCATATCTTCATGAGTATGACAATATCTTTTAATTTATCTTTGTAATTTTTTCAACCTTTTCGGCCAAATTATTTGTAAACACAAGACCTAATAGCTTAAAATCACCTTGTGACCAGCCTAAATTCCATTTAGTACGAAACCACTGAGAAAATGTTGGTACTTGGCATACAACTGCAATTTAAAACCAGTCACGACAAATTTAGACCCGCGAAGGAAAGAATTAAAGAGGTGGGTCGGGGTACACCCCCATGTAATTTTAGATTTATTTCACACGCTTCTCTACTAATTTTCGGCCCATTTCAAGGCACCCCCTCGTAATTATTGAGGGTGGAGAGACGAAGTAGTCCTTGGTGTCCGCTCTTTGAGACATTCCGTTCTTTGTGCAATGCGGGGGTATAGGGGGAGAGGCAAATATTAATAAATTAATATCCTACCAACGTTCTCCAATAATTGAACATTAATAAGCGTCAATCCTTCCCCCCTCCGTGTCATTAATCAAAGATTTTTTTTTTATATATTCATAATGGCATTCCTTGAATCAACTCAGAGTCGCTTTCTTGTACAGAATTTTTCTTAGTATGCATGGCGTTGATATTCATTTTGACCGTCATGAAAATCTTGTACCGACAAATACCGTCAACACAAAGGTAGGCAAAAATGTCGACCTGTCTCGTGTTGGTGTAGTCATGCGCAGTCATGTACTTCGCTCTATCGCCATCGCTCTATCGCTCTATCGCCATCGCTCTATCGCTCTATCGCCATCGCTCTATCGCTCTATCGCCCGCTCTATCGCTCTATCGCCATCGCTCTATCGCTCTATCGCCATCGCTCTATCGCTCTATCGCCATCGCTCTATCGCTCTATCGCCATCGCTCTATCGCCATCGCTCTATCGCTCTATCGCCATCGCTCTATCGCTCTATCGCTCTATCGCCATCGCTCTATCGCTCTATCGCTCTATCGCCATCGCTCTATCGCTCTATCGCCATCGCTCTATCGCTCTATCGCCATAGCTCTATCGCTCTATCGCCATCGCTCTATCGCTCTATCGCCATCGCTCTATCGCTCTATCGCCCTATGTCACGATGGCGAAGTGACGATGGCCCCTCTCGGCCATCATACATAACTGTATATGGCGGTCCAGAATAATTATACTGGTATTGTAAGAATCTAAAGCTTCAAATATTTTTCAAGACAATTTTATTGGTGAGAAAATTCCAAAATTTTCACAAAACCATGAAATTTGAAGACTAAATTTTCACAAACCCTTCCATTTAAGAATGGGTTTGTAAATATTTTATCTTCAGATATCCTCACCAAGTCCTCAAGCGACGCCTTCAACAATGCCAAAAAGCACTGATAACATTGAGACAGGGGGAAAATTAAGGAAAAATAAGACACGCCTATTCTTAATTGTCAAGCTATTACTTTTTACCTTTACGGAAATAGTGTAAAAAGTTTAGTAGGGGGACCATAACGCCCCCAGGCCTGGTAGGGTGAAAACAATAAAGAAAGAAAGCCTGGGAGGACTAATCCAGGTTTATGTGTTTACTGGGCGTCTTGTCTGTCATATCAATTAAAAAAAACTTTTCTTCGGTATGAAGAAATATTTTTTCAGCAACAAAATATATAGGTATTTTTAAATTTGGAAGATTTTTTGTACGAAGTTTGGAAGCCTGGGATAATGAAACCTTAATTAAGGTCGTCGTAAAGAGCCTGACCTCATTACAATCGCTCTAGTCAAATCCAAACATTTCATCTAATCCTTCCCCGTCTTCGCAAATTTCGGAGAGAATGACGCAAAATTCTCGTGGATGAAAGATTTGCAGAAGTGTACTTTAAAGCCAAACTTATAGAATATTGCCTCCAAGATATTGTATATTAATTTATTGGCGGACAACTTATACACATTCTTAACTTCTCGCAATGTAAAACTTGCGCATCGTGAAGCGATTCATTCGACCGAAATGGCGGCACAACTTTTCAAGAAATAAAGCATCCAGATCAGGAAACACAGGGATATGTTTACGCTTTAGTAAACCTTATCATTCCCAGAACAATTTGATATATTCTCCCCATCAACAAGAAGACATATACTTTATGAGTTTATGGCTTGAAATGGCGTTTGTTGAAACCATGGTGTGTGGACACGGTATAAGTCAGTTCTACTTTTCTTACGAAGTCGGCGGCCGACACGTTTCGACAGTAGTAACTATTTACCGATATTGTTGTAGAACTATTATGAATTATTCTGCATTAAAATAACTGGTTAAGATTCTCATACATCTGCTGACATATGTCGTTTTATCGTGAGAACGATGAACATGACGGATGGCTTACTCTCTAGAAAAAGTTCAGTGAAATTTCACTCAAGTAAGAGTGGAAATTGATCCCACTCAATACTTGAGTGAGATTTTCACTCAACTTGATTTACTTTTCACTCAACATGAGTTAAATGCACTCAACTTGAGTGACATTCACTCAAGCATAAGAGTGGAAATTGATCCCACTCAGCTTGAGTGAACTTGAGTGGTTTTAACTCAAGTTGAGTGAAAAGTAACTCAAGGTTGAGTGAATAGGTACATTTCACTCAAACTTGAGTGGAAAAGTTCACTCAAGATTTTTTAGAGAGTATTTCTTTGGAATTACAAATAGGCGAACGTATTTATTTTGAGGTGTAAAGTTATTTCTTTTCAAAGTCTTTTTGTCAAATGAGGCGCCATTTTCAAACGTTATTTCTCTAGAAAATCCTAATTTTCCATTAAATTTTTAACTTTGACGGATAAAACAAAACCTCAACAAAATATAGTGCTTCATTTTTTCAAAATTTGTCCCAGACATTTTTCTGTGAAATTTTATGGGGTTTTTTGTATTGAACAAAATTGACAGGTACAGATGAACAGATTAGAGGCTATTATCTGATATAAGACCCTTCAGTGGTTGTCAGCGCAATCATGCGAATTGAGCTCTCCTAGTGCTAAAGAAATGTGCAATAATTTTTTGTTGGTAAATTTTGACCCCTGGGTGGATAACTAGCCCTTAAGTTAATGTCAGTCACAGCAGGAACAGCTTTGTCAGTTATGATTGCAAAAGGGCGTGGAGTTTATTTGGGAGGTGGAGGAAGTGGAGGCGACGTTACACAGGCACAAGCTGGTTTGTTCTACCTGGGATAGAGTATCAGTCACATTGTATCACAGATACAACAACTTGCACTTTACATACCTGTGCCTTAACCCAAGTAAACGAACCTTTAAAAAGTCAGTTAATTCTATGTATGCATGGCTTTGCAGTTCGCCTTGCTTTATCTTCTTATGTAGCCTATTTGATCCATGCACGAACATTTGGGACATCTGTTCTGACACATCTATGCAGTGATTTACCATCATCCTGGCGGTCTGATTGCTCGTTATTTGTCTGTCTGCAATCGATCCCGGGTCTCTCTTTTTCTAACCTTGCGTATACACTGCCGTATACATGCTCCTGGTCCCTTCATAACTAGTATACTCCATTCGCAACTTCTCGGGGATCTCCGGTTTGAGATGTCCCTCGAAGGCCATTGACGCCATATTGGACTAGAGCGTGGTCACGTGTGTTTCGGTCTGTCAGGGAACTGTCAGTGACGTCACGGGAATTATATCTTGCCAATACGTGGCGTGTGTACCATTTAAACTGATGGTTTTCTATTGAAACGTGCTTCGAATGAAAAGAATAAACAGTTTTTAGAATATCTGACGTAAATCAGAGACTCGCAGGGAAATATTTGCTGGTCGGGGATTAAGGCTTCCGCGAGAGTGATTGGGCTTCGGAGCCATGCGTATTAAACCGTTCCGGCGCGTCACATCTGGAGATTCATAGGAAATTCATGTTGTCGTCCCCCGAGCGTAGAATCAGTCCCCTTCGTAGATTTCCGCTCGGGAGTTCCGAATGTAGTATACTCCTGACTGAGAATATAGCCTAGACTGGTCAGACACGAACAAAAAGAGAAATTCATCTACTATAGCATGTATAGTAAACAAGACATGATGAAACAATTGAGATAGGAATGTTAGTGACAAAAGTTTAAAGTATATAACTGTCACTTAAAAAGTCCCAGTGATGATTTATTTTACTGACCATAACACGGTTCACTTGTCATGTTTTAATGGGTATTGGGCTGACACGAGTCAGTAAATAAAGCCTACTATAGTTCAAAACACATTAAAGCCATAAACTCTCTAATAATTGGAATACAAGAAGTACAGGAGTGTAGCAGCTAATACATCCATCCATCCATCCATCCATCCATCCATTTTTGGAAATATCCTGCAAATAGTAAGCTGTGATTGTACGAAATTCTTAACTATATATAGTGGTTCTACAATTTAAGAGCAACATTGAATGTTACTCATTTGCCATTGTCGCCGAGGTGACAGTGATACCCTACGCTAGCTCTCTTGTAGATACTGTCACGTAAAAGTACCCCCGGGCAGATATATTGGCAGTTGTTCCTGTAGGACGGGTAGATTGGCAGTTGTTCCTGTAGGACGGGTAGATTGGCAGTTGTTCCTGTAGGACAGGTATATTGGCAGTTGTTCCTGTAGGACGGGTATATTGGCAGTTGTTCCTACCGTCGGACGGGTATATTAACAGTTGTTCCTGTAGGACTAGTATATTGGCAGTTGTTCCTGTACGACGGGTATATTGGCAGTTGTGCCTGTACGACGGGTATATTGGCAGTTGTTCCTATCGCCGGACGGGTATATTGGCAGTTGTTCCTGCACGACGGGTATATTGGCAGTTGTTCCTGTAGGACGGGTATATTGGCAGTTGTTCCTACCGCCGGACGGATATATTGGCAGTTGTTCCTGTAGGTGTCCAATCACAGTTGCTGTGTGACACGCGGCTAAATTTGTAATTCTTTGTTTGAACACGAGCATGCCAGCTCTCTGTCATCTTCATTTTATCAAGCCAAATCCTACGTTCCCACTTCGAACCTGAAGTTCGGAGTGGGAACATAAAAAAATGGCCTGATAAAATGAAGATGGCTCTCTCTACGCCTGCGCGTTATCTCATAATTGCATCTTAAGTCGAGGCCGTAGTAAAATAATGGCCTTTGATTGGTCGTATCAGTAGGTCATGAGATGCGGGACCAATACTCATGAATAATGTTGGTAATACACACTCGGTATTTCAAGCAGAGGAGCGATTATGATCATTAATGAGGTTATCACTTCAATTTCTGTAATTCAATTATTAGAGAACTTACTACAACGTTTCGAGTTCAAGACCTTCTCAAATGCATCTCCCTCGAGACCAACACTACGACTTCTTTATTGCATATCTCTAAAGTACTACACGAATTGTTTACTAGGATGAAATTATTCTGCTGCAGATATGTTTACTTATACGGTATGTAAAATTGGGGTATCGCTATCATAATAGCCCCTTACTGTCTAATCTGCTTATCGCTTATTCAAAATTATGAAACACGTCGCAAAATTAGGCGAAACATAACACATGCATGCATATCTCCGGATTGCGCTCACCTCAACCGAAACAGATCAGAATGCTTGTGTGGAGCTTAACCAGACGCAGACAGACATAGTCTCCCCTCAATCTTATTAAATATCCTACCTGTGCTCCACAGTCGTACCCAAATTGGGGAACACAAAATATTTAATAGTCTCCCATATATCGATAACCAGAGCAACAGGCTAAAGGTCACAAACCACCATTAATTTTTTGGGGTCAAAGACTAAAATCAGGACTTGAATTCCGGTGAGATTTGATTTGTCATCATACATGACTGGGCGAGAAATGGTTTGTGGTACGGTATATTTTAAAATGTTTCTGTAATATTCAACACTAAAAAATATCCAAACAACCTTTTAAAATTTCAATAGAAAAATTCGGGGTCAGTTTGATTGCCCACCTCCCATATTCGCTTTGATTGTGTCGGGCGGAATGACCTAATATCTGGCAACCGTAGCTCGAAAAAATGGTGGCGAATGTATGCTAAACTTTTCATATGTTTGAGCGGAAAAGTCAGGCTACCTGGCGTGGTGGGTGATCTGTGGTCGCGAATATCAGGGAATACAGTTTTGCCAAGATGTGCGCAGCCGATTTACTACACAGTAAGTAAGGCTGTTTTTTAAGTGGTTTGTGACCCTAAGTCGGACAGTGCGCGCCACTGTCACCTGGCGATCGAAGATGTCTCCAGTTATATAAAAAAAAACACTGATTGCATTATTTGTCTTCTCCAGTTCTGCAAATAACCGTTTAGCTCTAGAAAACTTTTAAATTTCGCAAGATTGTTCTGAAATATAGGTAGAGAAAATATCGATGCCTCATATTGTCAAATGATGTACTGGTTCCTGAAATGTTAAACTTTGAGTTGTGACCATTGCATTCGATCAAGTTTTGTTAGATTTAAAATAAAAACGTACACAAAAAGATCTAGACCGAAATTCGAAAACAGAGTCCTGTGATCTAACCTGATCTAACCTAATCTACATACAGTATGTCCAAAGAACAAATCTGGGGACTTGAAAAAAAATAAAAATTAAAACATGCCGATAACAACACTTTGTGTGTTATTCACCCATCTCTTATGTTGTGTTGTTCTCACGTGTTACGTGAATTTCGTGATAACCTTATTGCAACTTTAAAGATATATTATCTTATTCATTCGAGAGGCGCCTATGTTGCAGTATATGTTAATATACACCATGTATTTCGTCAGAATATACGTTGTAAATTCATAATTTTGTTTCTGATCAGGCCATTGAGGTTATTTTTCTCGGATCGTTCAAGGGTAAATAAGGGATCGATCAAACTTATTGGCGGGGAGGTGATTGGCCATGTAGCAAAATGGGAACGGTTCTATCTCTCCCCCATGTCAAAACCACAGGAAAACATAACATCGTGTATTTTTTGGTGTAGTTTGGAATGGACAATTTTAGAGGCTATAGCAACAGAATTGTTTTATTGTATAATGAAGATGTTTATTCTGGTTGAATAATGACTCTGAATTTTTTTAACCCCCACACATAGCTTTTTCAGTTGGCGCGTGGAGAAGGAAATCAGGAAATTATTGCCGGTAAACAAGAGTTTGCTTTCACAAGAATCGATATCTTTTTATATAAATTTTCATAATGACATTGCATCTCCATAACCTCGCTTCTATTGCAAATTATACCATCACCATCAGATTTCAGTCTATAGTTATACATTTCGCTAAATATCTCGCTTTTTCTAAATTAAGGAAATTTGTCTCGTGGACTACACGCTCACTTATTTCCTTCCCCAACTCCGCTGACTTTCTTTGTAAATCTTCTATGTTTTCATTCTTCTTTAGATTTTTCCTCCGCTGGATTTAATGGTATATTCCCTATTTTTCATTTCATCAAGATCACAACTAATGCATCGTTGTCCGTATGCTGCAATTGTATTTGTTTAATGTATACGTTTAGAGCACCATACTTTATCGTGCAGCGATTAAATTTCCAATATGATTGTCCTTTTTCAACAGTTATGCTCCGGCATCTTGTATGACGATCATACTCGTGCAGCTCACTTTTACAGCATCCCGAGATGCGTAGGGCCTACTCTGTGGTCCGATACATTGCACGTTGATGAGTTATTTCTTACTGGTGGTGGAGTGAGTAGCCTATAACGACCTGAAGTTTAAGTGATTAGTCTTACTTCTGGCGTAATATTCTCAATGAACCCCAATGCCATTGCTTGACCTGTGTCAAACGTAAACAACGAAGACGTGAAAACACGAAAACGCGAATATCCCAAAACGCGGAAAACACGAAAATGCGAAAACACGACGCAAAAAGGCGACGCGAAAATGTTTCACATTTTTGCGTTTCCGCATCGCGTTTACTTAATTGGTTTCGCGTTTTCGCATTCTTCGCGTTACTATTATCTATGCGAAAATACGAAAACACGAGGTGGCTGCATCCGGCTTCCATAATCGTAACATTATACATATACTAAAAGTCTGCCCATTTTAATTAGTCGTCTGCTTTGGAGCTTGTCAAAAATCAGTAGTTAACTCTGCATAAATTTTCTTTTTTTGCAGCGTGTAGAACAAACTGAACTCTGCAAATGACTACCATTTCTCCGTGATATCGATAATATATCACGTTTGAAATAACTTTGTAATTCTCTCCATATAAAACATGTTTCATGTATTGGACCTCAATTACATAGAGAGACGTCATAATGTACTCATACTCACTGGCAAAGTTCATTGATTCCGTATTAAGTAATAACAGGTTTAAGTGTCGTTTTTTCCCATGCCCAGTGAAATTGCCGAATGATAAACCGTACACACCTCTATGACCGTACACAACATTGTTGACCTTAGTGCTAGTAAACACGAATACATTATGACGTCTACCTGTGTAAATGAGTCCCGGTACATGAAACAACTGTACTGCAGTTAATCGGTAAGAAATCATTCAACTATAATTGACAGAGGATATATCCCCGAATCTCCACAGACCCTATAATTCGGAATTGACTTTCTAAGGCTTAAGTATAATTTTCAGGATTTGTAATTGTATTCGTTCTAGGACATCTATGTTCTAAAAGCCCTACAATCCCATATATGCGAGGATCGGATCTAGTTTAGATTTAAACAGATTTATTCTGGACTTCCCTCATCACAGAGAATACCGCCTTAGACGCTTGGTTATAGTAGGTACCCGTGCGAAAGCAGGTTATTCCCAAATATGAATACTCGTGAACTATATACCTCTAAATTCTCAATATCAAATGTAATGGTAGATTAACATCCAATTTCCATTTCTTAGGGTAGAGTGTGTGAAAACGTTTAGCGATTCTTGTGGGATTGTTTGGACTACGAGTCATTCAGGAATATATAGAAAATAACAAAGGAGATAGGTTCTCTCCCTGTCTCGCTCATATCTTACAATAAAAAAGTCGTCAATTTTCTCACCAGACGTAATACAAGACTCAACTGGTAGGCCCTATATACATATTCTGGATTTTCCTCATCACAGAGAAGATCGCCTTAGAGGCTTGGTTATAATTGTAGTTATACGTTTACGTACCCTATTAAAGTTACCCGAGCGAATTTTTTTATTCTCATATAGTCATAACTACCTCTAAATTCTCAGTATCAAATGTAAAGTTAGGTTAAAATCCAATTTCCATCTCTTACAGTAAAGAATGAAAACATTCAGCGATTCTTGTAGGCTATTTGTGACTGTATCATCTATTTGTGACTGTATCATCTATTTGTGACTGTATCATCTATTTGTGACTGTATCATCTGCATATAGATGACGAACAATTTTTTAAACGCATTAATTTTATCACTGGCAGCGTCTGTAATACGTTGTAATCCAGCTTACTATACCTTCACCTTCCAAGAAAGTCTTCAAGTCATTCAGGAATATAAAAAAAAAAAAAACAAACAAAGGACATTCTGTTAGACGGAGGTATCCCAGCAGCCTTTGCGGTGGCCCCTGACAACTATCGCGTGGGCTAAAGTGAAGCATAGCGACGTATTCACTAAGCCCAGGCAGACCGCGCTTCTCGCAGTTAATTCGTATTTCCTCGACGTTTGCGGCTGGTAATCGTTTGGAATCGATAAGATATCATTAATAAGGTAACATTTAACAGCTGAAAGGATCAATTGTGTGGTAAAGACTCCAGGAAAGAGTAATAAACAGCTCTAAATAACCTACAACAGTGAGCTACAGGGCGCTTACCCAGTCGTCAAAATCCTGGGGTTAACACAGCGGCGACACCGTTATTGTCCGCATATAGCACGGAAACTCTGTTTCACTTTCCCCCCATAAAGCTGTTAATTATCCATATTCAATGATTGACTTATTAAATGATTGACTTATTGATGATGAAATGGTAAATAACGCAGATATATACTTGTAGCAAATTCCTTCACCGTTATGGACAGTCTGTGTTACTGGGGGTTTTTTCTTCTGCTTTTATAAAGCTGTTAATTATCCAGATTTAATGATTGACTTAATGATCAGGAAATGGTAAATAACGCAGATACATACTTGTTTTAGCAAAATTCCTTCGGTTATATATAAACTGAGTTTTCATGACAATCTCAGACCATATTTACAACACACGTAAGACCAAAGATCAAATAAAATTGATTGATTGACTGTTTATACAGAAAATTTACCATACGGTTATAAGCCACGGATACAGACTCCTCCATGCTGATGTTAATCATTTAATAAGTCAATCATTGAATATGGATAATTAACAGCTTTATGGGGGGAAAGTAAAACAGATTATCCGTGCTATATGCCGACAATAACGGTGTTGCCGCTGTGTTAACCCCAGGATTTTGACGGCTGGGTAAGCGCCCTGTAGCTCACTGTTGTAGGTTATTTAGAGCTGTTTATTACTCTTTCCTGGAGTCTTTACCACACAATTGATCCTTTCAGCTGTAAAATGTTACCTTATTAATGATATCTTATCGATTCCAAACGATTACCAGCCGCAAACGTCGAGGAAATACGAATGAACGGCGAGAAGTGCGGTCTGCCTGGGCTTATAGTGAATACGTCGCTATGCTTCACTTTAGCCCACGCGATAGTTGTCAGGGGCCGCCGTAAAGGCTGCTGGGATACCTCCGTCTAACAGAATAGGTTCTCTCCCTGTCTCTTTCCCATCTTACAATCAAAAAAGTCACCATTTGTCTCACCAGACGTAATACAAGATTAAATAACATGTCCTTGTGGTTAAAACCACTGGGATCAAGGTATTTTAGAGTTTGATTTTGCGCCCCCTGCCACTCACCCCCAAAAACCCTTTCTGTTAGGTTGGATCAGACCGCAAGTCTACCACAGAGACACACATGTTGGGATGCCGAGATTATTCAGTCATGTCATGTAGCGGTATGTTCTTTGTGAGGTACTGTCTGTGGTCACGTGTATCTCGAGATGGCCACACGGATTTCCTAGAGACAAACGGATTAACCCCGATGAACAATTCTATACATACTTCGGTTATTCGGAGGGATATCGTGAATTAGAAGAATGCAAAGGCAATTAAAATCCGGAAATTACTCTGACGTACTTTAAGAAGTATAGCAGAAGATATATGAGAACATATATTGTGGACGGTTTATATACCAATGTATAAATAACGTTAATGCTACAGATAAGAGCGTACACTCTTAAACACGAAGTGTTGTATACCTATAGCCAGCCCCAAAAACACCGGCTAAATTGGTCTAATTATTTGTTGTTAATTACTTGTTTTTGTTACTTGGATCATAACTCGGATCCCTTTCAGTCCGGATCGTGCTATTACACCGAACATAAAAGATACAGCAAGACCCACGGTTGATCGAGACCCGTCACAGCGCGCGGCATGAGGAGATGAGACAGCCGCACGAATATATGGCACATCTATCACTATGGTAACCATTACAGCGCATTTTGTTACACGGAATCTGCTTTCAAACGCGAATTTTGAGAAAAAAAATGTTTCTTTCTCAGTATTAGCGTGACGTTGGCAGGCACATGCGCAGAATATGGTTGACCATCCTGTTCCATTGATCATAAACTCCTTTGCCGAATGTACCACTAAGCTCCGCGTGTTTAGTCACGTGATCAGAAAGGTCACCATACAAATGTTCAGGCCAAATTACGTCCGCATGTTGAAAAAGTGGTGAAACAATCGAGGCTGATCAATGAAACGTTTATGTTTTCTCTGCATATATTATGAGCCTCAAAACAGCCAAGCTATATATATGAAGTACATGTATCAAATTGTCAGCATTTTTCTCTCCAGTTTCATAATTTTCATCAGCTAGAGATTGTTAAAAGCCAGGTTTCTCAAAGCCGCTCACGCGCTAACGAATTTAACCCTACCTTGAATCTGAGCTGTGGTAAGAGAAGTAGGTCACCCCGTTGCACACGCCTATATTTCACAGCAAGAGTTTCCGAGTTATATACGGTGCCTATTGAGCACTTTCAAGTATTTTCTATTGAACTGCTTCACTGATATACCACTGTATGACATAAGTCATATAGGTTAAGTTCAATAGACCATATAATTGCACATATAAATCAGCCTATGAAAGGGGAATTAAATGTAAATTATACGCTGTCTAGACTCCGATATCCGAACTTCCGCGTCTGTGGAAACTAAGGTGGCAGAGTGCTAACACATGAGGCTGGAGATTTCATGAAAATGTCTGAAGATCGCGAGTTCGAATCGGGATTCATACACCCAATACTTCAGACAGAAAGTATTAACCTAAAAAAAATCAGCCACTGGATGCTAGGTCCCCTGCCGCAATGGCAGCGATAGATTTAAGAGCGTTGATGGTGTCGGGGATATACATGAGGGAGACAACTGCCTGTGGTCATACATATAGTGAATGTCACTGTTTGACTCAACAGATATTAGCTGGTATGAGAGTGACATCTCATGACATGTTACTTGCAAATCAAATTTGACAAAATTCCAATAAGTGGTCCTCAAGTTATTGCCCGGAAACCGAATTAAGATATTGCCACCAGGGGCGCCACGTGTAGGCGTAAGTGAGCGAAACGCAATTCCAATCAACAGCTCCTGGCATGGTATATGAACACCAAATTTGAGAAGAATCCGATAAGCAGTTCTCAAGTTATTGCCCGCAAACAAATTTCGGATTTTGCGATCAGGTGGCGCCACCTGTAGGCAGAAGCGCGGGAAACAATCCCAAGGTACACCTCATGGCATCTGCCAAACTGCCCACAGTGGTTAGAAGAACAACTGCATGTTTTCATTGCCGTTGGCCTTCATAGGGCACGTGCATTTGTTTATCTATGGCTTCACCACCCCCACAAATCTTCCGTGACCGCGCAGTAGTTCCAATATTCTACTACCATCGGCGAGCCTGCCGTCTTTGTCGAAGCATCGTGAATTAAATTTATAGTTATATTTCGAAAGCTAAACAATAACAAATATAACGAGCTGACTGTTACCATCTTCGTTCACCAAGCCAAATTCTACGCTCACGCTCTGAACTTGCCTTGGTCGGACGGGCTGCCATTATCGTTCAAACACGGCCTGTAGCCTCATGAATATGCATGACACATTTGTCATTATCTTTCCGAAACGTGCCCAAAGATGGCGCCAGCCATTCGCTGGCAATGTCATTACTTCAGCCTACAGAGGAGGCGTGTGCTTTGTTTGATTGGTTTGTAAGAGAAAATTGACATTTCTGATTTTGAACAAGAATGGCAGCCAAGGCAAATTCGAATTGGGAACGTAGAATTTGGTTTGGTGTAACGAAGATGGCTGTTACAGATTCATGACGTCATCTCGAGTAAAGCGGCTGTCCCGAACTAGAAGGGGACAGATTCGCCCGCCTCCACACATTA
The DNA here is from genome assembly GCA_036873755.1 of Hanleya hanleyi. Lineage (NCBI taxonomy): Eukaryota > Metazoa > Mollusca > Polyplacophora > Lepidopleurida > Hanleyidae > Hanleya > Hanleya hanleyi. The sequence goes on from JAVTVY010038900.1 coordinate 169,023, forward strand.
GAGAGCGATTGACGAGCGCCAGGATTTCTGGTACACATACACGGAATTCGCTGCGAGCGCAGGGAAATAGACAGATGGACAAGAAACTAAGCTGCGTGCGTGGAATTGTTTCCTGGATATGCTCGAAAGGAAAGAAACATCACATGTTTCTGTGACAAAAATCAATATGTTGAAAAGAATGCAAACACATGTATAATATATGTTATATTAATCAACTATTTACACTACAACCGTTCAACACATCATTGTAAGTACATAGCATTGTATATTATTTTGTTCATAATCAATATATGCATGTATTTTTTTTTCAAGAAAATAAAGATAAAAAAAGAAGAAAAAAAAAAGAAAAAAAAGAAGAAGAAACAACAACCGATTGATCTGCCTGATTACGGCAATTATTTGTGCCCGATCTGGATGAATAGGCAAACAATAAACAGTTTTCGAACTTAACCCGAACTCTTTTATGCATATAAGTAAAACAAAAGTTAAACTAAAATGAGGTATAAACTAACGGTAATGTGAGTGACCTAGGCCTTGGCAACGTTTGATTAAATATAGTCAACCCTGCATTTTAAAGAATATCCTTATACTTGTATTCTTTCTGAGTTATGGAGCATGCAACATTTTCAGAAGGCAGTTTGGGCTATTTTTTTCTTATTTCAGAATTTCTGTCGAATAAATATGATAAAGATAATTATTTCGTTCAAAATAAATTAGTTTTGTGGATTTCACGCAAGAAAGAAAAGCCAGGGCTGTTTAAATTCAAAATAAAAAATGGTCGCCATTTTGAATTTCTTCGTGTCCCTCAATCTCACGGTCGGCTATTTCCGTATTGGCGGAACGAGCCTCTCACATAGAACGCACAAATCCCCACCCAACCTCCCCACAGCGCATGCTCCATTTCGCAGGCTCCAATAACATCCCTGCCTCCAATAGCGGAAGTTGACCTTTACTACGTTGCTATGACGTATAGGGGAAACCAACCAACGCACGGTTCAGTTTGAATCCGACCAAACAACTCCTTTAGTGTTGCACATGAGCGAACTACTTTTCATATGCTCTGTCCAGATAAACAGGGAAAATTATCTCCAGATAATTCTTTTTAACGCTAGGTCAACGGAGGTATTATGCAGACTTGAAAAGTAATCAAAATTTTCGTTAAACATCTATTTTACTATATATGATGTCACTGCCGGCGATGTGCGCGAAGGCCCCGAATCCGGTCCAAAAATCTGACTGGTGGCTGGGGTGTTATTAGACCCCCAGCGAGGTGGTTGATCCCCACCGGTGGGGAGCGTATGACGATCACGCAGTGCGCCGGCTACGATATAGTGCCTTTGATAATCGAGAGATCCGGGCGCATTTTATTGTGAAATTCATTTAATTTTAACCAAACGAACATAATTCATTCAAATTATACAAAACTATAATACGGAAATACGGAAATAGACGAATGCGAGATTGGTTCCGCTGAAAATTAATTGTGAGCATGATAAGATAAGATTCTTTATTGTACTGAGCATCCCATTTGGGACAGAGTACAAAACACATAAAAAGTAGAATAAATAAGAAAGTAAACAAACAGGTGCGACGTTTCAGTTTGTGCTCCCAGATATCCACTACGCCAGAGGTCAGTTTTCGCAGCTAAAAGTGAATTCTGGGGCTAGATTGCGTGTCCCTCTGCAAACGAGTATGGTGAACTTCGCTGTGTAGCCTCCACACTTCGCTGTGTTTCCTCCTGTCTCGATACCGATTATAGGTTTCATACAATCAAACCCGCTCATTCAGCGGGATAAACAATTAATACAATTCTAACCTTACTCTGAAACACCGTGGTGACATGGTTGGGCCTGGGTTATTAACTTCACTGCGGATAATTTTCACACATATACTCTAGTAATGTCAATGATACACTAGGAAGTAATTTACATATTTGCAATTAGCGTAGGAGGGAAGACGCATGTTGTCTGCGAAGTACATGTAATTGTTTATTTATAGTCTCCATCAATTAACGTGTAGTTAATACGTCTGATTGGAATATATTAACGTAGATATTTATATTAGTAGGCCAATATATATTAGTATACGAGTATACATTATGGCAAAGCGACGTTTCCACAAAATGCTAATACATGTATTTACTTCCACTGTCTGAAAGGAGTTAATTATAAGCCTACCAGGCCGCTGGAGCATGGCGGCTACCAAACTTTCTGTGATATCTCCGGAGTGATACAAAAATGTATTTTATCATATTGGGGTGATTTTGAGCCTATTCGCATAACCCCTGAGGAGAGGATCATGAGTAAATTCAAGATGGCGTCCACGTGAGGTACCAGAAAAGTGATGTTTTGGTCATTTTTCTTCAAAATTTCTGCTTTTCCGCGAGGAAAGGTGGACAAAAACTATTTTATTTCACATCAGATTAATATTTAATAATTTATCATGCAGTTTTTATGGAGAAATTAGATCAATAAAAAAGATTCGCAAAAATGTGACCGAAAAATCGATCAAAAATATGCCTTTTTGGAAAATGACGTCACTGGGACGTCATGAAAGCGGCCATCTTGGATATTTTCAACATTTTTTTTTGTAGAACTTCACCCAAGGGTATAGTGTGGTAAGTTTCAGCTCCCTGGCTAAAAGGATAAGAAAAATAATTAGGGGGGAGGGACCGAAATGCCTCCCGTCATGGACAGGTCTCAAAAAGCTCAGGCCAGATAGGGTTAACTTTCAATGGATAAATAAGTCTGAATTAAGTCTAATGCACCCGAGATTTTTAAATTTTGATAGTTACGGAATACACGTGCCAAACAGTTTTCATTGGTTGATTTGTTGACAGTATCGGGTACGATAAATATTCACTCCAATGTGTATACGCTGTAAATGACGCAGCTGCACAGGCACGACACAGATTGATCGACAGTCGAGCACTGAGGCACTCGCAAAACTAATGGTTTATTAATCCCTTATTCTGAAAAAAAAGGAAGAAAATAATAAAAACTAAATTAAATGAAAATAAAATGTGTAGTTGCATATACACGGGGTATATGCAAAAACGAATTACGTGTAAATATTATGCTTCATGACCGGCATACCTTGCCTGTATACTTACGCTCACCGCTGAAGCGTGATGAACTCAATATTCGAAGGAATAGTAATAATGCTCCTCATCAGATGAGGATAAGATTGCCCCCCCCCCCC